>JAPXFY010000272.1:60000-68548 GCA_030674185.1 Monoplex corrugatus
ATATAGTATCATCGACACAATCACATGCACACAACACGTTCACGCAACACGTTCACAAAACACACATACACACACACACACACACACACACACACACACACACACACACACACACACACACACACATACACACACACACGCACGCACGCGCACGCACACACACACATACACACACACACACACACTGACACGCACTCTACACACACACACATACACACACATATATATCATATATATATATATAATGTGTATATATATATATATATATATATATATATATATATGTGTATATATGTATAAGTATATATTATATATATATATATATATATATAGGTTAAGTTTATATAACACTATATATATATATATGTATGTATGTCACTACCAAGACACACACACACAAGACAACACACACACAACACACACACACACAACAAACACACACACACACAACACAGAACACACAACACACACAACACACACACACACACACACACACACACACACACACAAACACACACACAACACACACACACACAATCAGACACAACAACCACAACACAGAACACCACACACAACACACACAAACAAACACACACACACACACACACAACACACACACACACACACACACACACCACACACACAACACACAAAACACACACACACACACAACACCCAGCTACAAACACAAACACCACCAAACCCCACACCAATTCACTACAAATCTATTGTACACACACACACACACACACACACACACACACATCAACACACACACACACCACACAACACACACACCACATACACAATCACACACAAGGGACAGTTAACCTGTTCCTCTACTGTCTCATCTTCACTTGACAGTGATCTTCTCTCTGTTGTTGAACTACTTGTCACTCACTTCATCTGCCTCTCTCTCTCATCTTTTCTCTCTCTCTGCCTTCTGTCTCTGTGTTTCTCTGTCTTTGTCCATCTCCTCTTCTCTCCCTCCTTCTGTCTTCCTCATCTTCCTCTCTCTGACTTTTATATGCCTGTCTGTCTCTGTCTTGTCTATGTTTACCTTCCTCTCTCTGTCTCTATCTGTCTGTCGTTGTCCTCTCTTTGTCCTATCTGTTCCCTCTCTCTCTCTCATCGTCTGTCTGTACTGTGAAGGGTGAGACATTTTTGTTTCTCTGTTGGCCATCGATGGCTGACACATATGTGAGTACAGTGCATGGTTGACGCCCCTGTCTGTCTCGTCTACAAGAAAGGTTTGCTTAGTGCCAAGTGTTCTTGACGCATCAGGAAGAACTTAATCCAGATATGACACCTTTAGAATGTTGCTCATGAATGCCAAGTGGTCAAAATATGTTACTGTTCGATATGTTCAGAACTGAGTCTTTCAACAACCGCTGTGATCATGTCTACATCTTGTGAGACTTCAACCGAGTGATGATGCAAGAAAATTGCTACAGATTTGAAGTAAACTGCTACAGATTTGAAGAAAATAGCAAGGATCACAGCTGCTTCTCATCTACAACTCGGCAACGGAAACTGGATTCAGAAATGCAAAAGGGAACAATTCAGACAAGCCAAAGCACTTGTGAAGAGAGGTTGAAATAGAGTAACGTGGCTTTCTGTATGCAAGTCTGTGTGTAAGACCCACACAGCTACATATGAGAAGTAAGTGCAAAGCTTTCCCTTTCATATAAAAGCATTAAGAGAATTTTGAACGATGACCTTCATGTCTGAAACCTGGCCACAATGCGATTGCTGTATAAGGCAAAAGAGAAAAAGAAGTGTTGGGTACATGCTGCACGTGGTGCCTCAACCATTTTGACTGAATGGATCCAAACGTGTGACAGATGTAGTCAGTGGAGCGAGGACATGGTTTGCCTCTGCAGTGTCACCACAAACATAGACACAAAGCGTGGCTGGGCATCAATTTGCAAACCAGGATTTTAGAGCAAAAAAGCCATTGACTGTATTCTGCAACCACTTGGTCTATTGCTGTCAATCTGCCTGTTAACAGCACTGTCCCTGGCACAACCATGCAGAACACACATTACCCACAGTGATTCAAAAGATCAGAATTCAGTGCCCAGACATTGAAACCCAGTTTGTAGATGACAAAAAAGCAAGTTTGCTCACCCCCCCTACAGCCTTAATTTTCCCTCTGTGATTTCTGGTTGTTTCCTGTCTTGAAAAACAGGCTCATTGCCAGGAAGTTTCGTCTCACAAGGACCTCATAAAAGCTGTGAAATCTGAGCTCAACACCATCCCAAAGATGATATGAAAAGACCTTTTGTTGTTGAGACGCTTGTGACGTTGCATCAAAGTGGGAAGAGAGTACTGTGAAGTATGCTGTAATCTGGACCAGGTGTGTCAAACAGTTCCAAGAAAATCACATTAATCATTTTGTTTGGATCACACCTTGTACAAAGAATGACCCGTTACTCGAGTAGAAAAAGATCTAGAAAGAAGCTTTTGGTTCCAGATCTACTCAAACGTATGTCAGATACTGCACCTTCATCTTTCTCAATGCAGATGCAAACAACCAACCAACCACAACCAACAACCAACCAACCAACCAACCAACAACACCAACAACAACCAACCAACCAACTATCAACCAACCAACCAACAACCAACACCAACCAACCAACAACCAACCAACACCAACCAACAACCAACCAACCAAAAAACAAACAAACAAACCCAGAAATATAGAAAAAAACATTTCTTCATTATAAAAAAAGGACTTCTTTTATTCAAAATGTGTTTTGATCTTAACGATAAATGGCAATGTAAATTTAGACCACCTTGTCTGTTTTCTCCAATTAAAAGTTAAACTGTCTGTGTTGAAGCATGAAATTAAACCCTGCCAAAATGGTTTTACTAAAGATTGAAAACATTGAAAATAATCAACTAAATGTGTTGAAATGGTTCATGAAATGATAAAATAATCATGCGCAGATACAGAATTCACGCACAACATCCCCCAAAATATGCAAGTGCATTGAATGTTCACTTTACATATTTCAAACTTGTGATAACCTAGGCTGATTAGAATCAGTACAATTCTTTTTCACACACACATAATCCTTTCACGGGAGTTCAGCCCTAAAATGACAACCACAAAGACGAAAAAACGATGGTATCGTATAGATAAAAAATAAACAGATAAAATAATCAGAAACATTTTAAGAGACATACACACATACGCGCGCGCGTACGTGCACACCACACCACCACAACACACACACACACACACACCATGCACGTGCACACACACACACACACACACTACACACACACACACACACACACACACACACACACACACACACACACACACACACACACACACACATATGCACACACAAGCACAAACGTAGGCACACATTCCCTCCAGCTGAGATGAACATTCTGCTTATCTTTCTTACAGGAGGAAAACAATTACAAAAAGAGTCACACCATATACTACATGCAACCTGGATTATCTAGAAAATGTCTTTTATATTACAGTAAAGAAACGTGTTTCTAAGAAGACTGTTAAGAGTTCCATGGATAGCAAAGAAAACAAAGGAAACAGTCCTGGAGGAAGCAGACACAAGAAGAACAGTATTAAAGAAGTTTAGGAAAAGACAAGCAACATTTACAATGACATTTTATGAGGAAGGAGAAATTAGAGCACCTAGTCACAAAAGAAAAGTTGGAGGGAAAGAGAGCACAAGGTAGACTCAGGGAGAAAATATTGGATGGACTTGCATAGTGGCCGAGAACAGAGAGGGTGGGAGATGTGCTTGCAGCGACAAAGGATAGATTCATATGGAGGCCATGATTGCCAATCCCATGCAGCGGGGCAAATAATGATGATAATGTTTGATGATGATGACAGTGCCACAACACAGTGTGTAATAAACAGAATAACAGGGAGACTCAGGGAGAAAATATTGGACAGATTTGCAAAGTGGCTTAAAACAGAGAGGGTGGGAGACGTGTTTGCAGTGACAACTGATAGGTTCGTATCGAGGGCCATGATCGCTAACACCATGTGGCAGGGAACATGATGATAATGATGATGATGATGATGATGATGATGATGTTGATGATGATGATGATGATGATGATGACGATGACGATGATGAAAATGACACTACACAGTGTGCAATAAACAGAATAACACAGTACTTCAGATACCCCAGACTGTCATACATCTTGGTATAGCATGAAGCCACTCCATACTGTTGTTATTTATCATCTTGCAAGTCAGCATGAGATTCCAACCACTTTAACAGTTCTGTCTCTCGGGATTTTCTTCGTTTTTCTGCAAGCGTGTTAAAGGTATATACAAATGGATTAAGAGCAGAGTTCAAGGGCAGTATGAAGATTGCTAAAGCAACATTTATCTCTCCAGGCATGGGAATACCAGCCAATGCCAGAAATCCACACAGTCCAACGGGAAACCAGCACATGAAATCTGTTACAGCTACAGTGATCAACCGCCGTGCTATTGTCATGTCTCGTGATGCTTTGGTCATGTTAGTTTTCAATGCGTTCTTCTGTATTGACCAGTAGATAAAAGCTTGGCCAGCTGAGATCAGCATAAGCATATTAAAGTTGAAAACGATGAAAACCCCAAATTAATAAACTCGCCCTTCAAAATATTTACGAGTGACTGGGAGTGGAATACAGATACCTGTCTGACTGTAGAACTTCCTATGTGATGCCATTGGAGGTAAAGGCAACAAGGCAACAAGCCAGCCAATAAACTAAGTCAGCAGACCAGCCACTGCTGCTGATGCTCTCTCAAATCGCAAGGTGCTGAATGGAAATTTAAGGACAATGAAACGATCTAGTGTGATGAACCAGATGGTCAGAGCTGATACTTCACTGGACAGCAGAGACAGAAAACCAGTCACCTTACAGGCCACACTGCTTGTCCATGTGTCATCATGATGAAGATATCTACCTCGGAACAGTTCATCAGCTACACCAATAATAGCAATGTAGACACCCATCAGAAAGTCAGCCAAGGTCAGGTTATTGACAAATACATTGAAGCCACTGTAAGAAGTCTTTTTCTGTGTACACAAACGTACAGTAAAACAGAAGATGTTACCAGTCACTGACAGACAGCTGATCAGCCAGAAAAACACTCGGTACATTACTGATTGAAGAAAATCTTCACATGATGAAATTTCGTCTTTGGGGGAATAACAGAACATATCATCAAAGTTATGTGGCAGCATTTCATTGCAGCACAATTTGGAATTCAGTGTCGATATGACATGGAGATGGACAAGATCTTTGAATATGTCAGGTGGAAATGTTTTCACAGGACTATCTTCCATGTACAATGCTGTTAACCTTGGTGTAAAGTGAAAACCAGTAATGCTGATGGTATTGACAGCGGTAAACGTTATATTCAGTTTTACCAGTCTGGAGAACTTGGACAAGACTTTGGACTCAAATACTGTCAGTGTGGTATGTGACAGATCTATCATTAAGAGTGCACTTTGCTGAATATCTGACGAGGGATCAGAACAGAGTGAGGTGACGGGATTGTTGGACAGGGACAGTGTCTGTAGATTGTCTAAACCAACAAAATGAGTCATGTTGACATGTTGTAGATTGTTGTCAGTGAGATCAAGAGACTGTAAGTTGGGCAGCCTCATGTTGGACAGGGCAGTCAGAGAACACTGGGCAAGTGTCAGGCGAACAAGATAGGTATGATTACTCACATCAGACAGACTCATTCTTGTACCTGTGATATCCAAGTAACGGAGCTGTGGGAAAAGGTAGTAGAGGAAAACTGATGACACAGAAATGTGTAACCTTGACACAGACAGCCCACAGGACAGGTCACATCACACGACAATTCATCATCATACAGTGGACAGTGAGGCCAACCATCGCACAGGTGGTCACTATGTAGACATATTATGGAAGTTCTGCATCGAAAGAACCCTGGATAGGTCAGTTCATTACATCCCTCTTCATCCTCATGGTCAATACAGTCGTACATTCCATTGCATCGTGTGTAGACAGGCAGACAGTCATTAAACTTACCAGGCAACGGTAGTGGCTGTCAGGACAGGACTCATTGCACTTTATTTGAGTTGAAATGAAAGTGTTGATGCCATCGTAATTAATGAGAAGAGGTGATGGAAAAGCTCGTGCCCAGACAATGATCTTGTACCTGTATTTATCACAGTTCTGCTCATCTGATTCATCCCAACAGTGGAACACTTTATCACAGACAACATCATAGGACACATTCTGACCATTCATACAGGTAAACACGTTGGCACAAGGAGGATGTGTACAGAAAGACTCATCACTGACAGTCTTGTCGGAAGTTACATACCAGGGTGTATGACAGCGTGGTGACGTCATCATCACAGGTTAACAAAAGGACAAAAGGGAAGTAATCAGCTGTTGAATCAAACCCACCATGTTTGTGTGACAAGTGATCAGAAAAAATACAAGACGATGTGTGACCTTGACCACACACATCAAACTGGAGTGAACCACACAATAGATATGTATGTGTCACGTGACCATCAGGACACGTCATCAGAGATTGGTATTTATGGATAGGAAAAGGGTTCCTGGTCAATGTTATTGATTGTGAAGGATGATGGGTACGATTTGCCATAAATTCACAAATCAGAGAATGGTCTCTACCACTCCAAACACAGTCTCGTCTCACAAACTGACCACCAGAACTAAAGCTACATTGTATTTTCCCTGCACTGATAAAAACTCTGTCATCTTTAAACGAAATAGAATGGTAAAGAATGGTCAGGGGAACTGGTCCAAGAACATTGATATCTTGAGTTTGTTTTTGACACTAGGTGGGGGACGGTACACGCAAAGAAACACAGAGGTCTGACCATCAAAATCCAGGTGGACCTCACACACCTCAAAAGCTGTAAAAGGAAAGTCTTTGGATGGAAAGGAAATGTGTTTTTTAAGACTGTTTCTGTATATCACAGCAATGCCACCTCCAGCTCTGTCCTGCCGTGGAAAAGAAATCAAAGTGAAGCCGGGTGGTGTCACAGCCGCAATGTCTGCTTCATTCCCCTGTGGCCGAAACCATGTTTCAGTCAGAAAAACCAATCGTAGTTGCCCTGGATTATGGGTCGCAAACATCATGAGTCTTGTTACCAAGAGACTGAGTGTTTAAAGTCATTATTTTGAACCGTTTTGAAAGTTCTTGATTTAGACCGGTGGTGTCAATTTCGATCAGGTTTGACTTTGAAAGTGTGCGACCGTTTTGGTTGACCTGGTCTCGATCGTCCGAGGAATAGCGAAGAGGAAATGGTCCTTTCTCCACTAATGATGTTGGGGAGCGAAATATTGCCAGTGGTTAAACCGACCCCCACAAATTCAAAAATATACCAAGATGGATTGGTTAAACTGTCAAACATTCCAGTCCAGTCCTCTTCACATAAAGATATGTGATGCATGCCTCCCAAACCTTTGCAATGGTTGTTCGATTGTTGATACACATCAACTTTATCTCCAGTCATGTCAGAAACACTGAAAAATTTGTAGCAATGGTCACATAACACCACCAAATGGTGACACTCAGGATTGCTGAAGGGACAGTGTTCTGTTTAACTTTTTCACATCGTAACGCTAGCCCGCTAGCGTTCTCACGGAGAACCGTGGGCGACGGAACGCTAGGGGTATAGCGTTTCACAAGTTCGCCACTGACAACGTAACGCTAGGATCCTAGCGTCTTGCGTCAGAAAATTCTTACGTGAAGCCAGCTTCGTTCTGAGGGAAACAATCGCTTTTATAGTATCAAGTAACCATTTCTAAATACTGTGAGAGTGATTTCCGGTGTGAGAAGACTATTTTAAGAATTTTTCGGACGCGAGAACAACGCCACCCGAACCGCGTGATTCACTGAAACAATGGCAAAATGGAGCACCCTGCGAATGCGCGATATCGCCGTCGTTTTGACGTTCGGAGAGCGGCTGAACTTGTATTTGATGAAAATTTTACAGCTGAAATTGCCATAGAGGAGGGTTCAGAAGATAAAACTGAAGTTGACCACTTCTGTGACGAGGAAAACGACGAGCAAGAGGATGATGCATTGGTGTTAGAAGACGTGCCACCGCCACCGACTTTCGAGCATCACAACAGTGACGATGACGATGATGGAACAGTTGAAGAACCAGAAGCTCATCCACGTGCAGCACCTACTGACGAAGATACAGATGATACTTACGATACAGCTGATGATGAGGCAGATTTTGTGACAACTTGGACAAAACATTTGAGAAATTTCCCTCAGATACCACCCTTCACTGGCACAACAGGTGAGACACAAATGTAACACGTGTACGGTGTGTGTGTGTGTGTGTGTGTGTTGGTGTGTTGTGTTTGTGTGTGTGTGTGTGTGTGTGTGTGTGTGTGTGTGTGTGTGTGTGTGTGTGTGTGTGTGACTTGAATCTTTGAAATTGTTTCATTGTAACTTTTTGGTCATTTTCGTCAGTAACTTTTATTTGCTATTTATTTATTTATTTATTTATTTATTTATTTATTTATT
>JAPXFY010002726.1:0-5000 GCA_030674185.1 Monoplex corrugatus
TTTTACAGCGAAGTTATCATTAAAAAACCTAGAAGAATGCCCTGGAATAAAGGTTGAAGGAAAAATGATAAACAATCTTTGTTATGCAGATAGATACTTCCTGATCAGGCTTATACGATGGAGGTGATCGTAGCAAGATCTGGCAGTTTGAGAAACAAAGTTGTTCATGGGGAGGGTAGACATAGACATAGACTGAATCTTAATAGGACATACCTTTTATCATCCTCCATTTTAATTGTCCCTGCCTGGACGTTTGGCAGCTGACATTTCCTGGCCATACAGACTTGATTCCATGAAGAAAAAATTGCTGATGATATCAAGAAAGATTGCCATCTAAATTACACCTATTTAATACCTTGTGAACGACTACAAACGATACCAGAAGAACAAAAGAAAAGTGCTGAATTGAGAACAGCAAGAAACAATACCCAACAATACCCAACGAATAGCACTTTCATAAACGACTAATGGCAGGTCCTATATCAGAGCATCCAGTCGTGTGTAGAAAGTAGCAATATACAAGGCATGTATGAGGGGATAAAGAAAGCCTTTGGAACAAAGCTAAAATGATTGTTCCAATGAAGAGTTATATTGCAAAAATCATCAAAAACTGTGAGAAGCTGATGGAGAGTAAGCTGGTGATATCAGAGCAAATTACGAATAATCAGATATGAATGGCACAGAACTGCTGACATTCGCAGAAGGTCAAGCAGAAGCAGGTGCAAGGCAATAAACCCCTTTCCATGTAGTACCTGTGGAAGAACATGTGCCTCCAGGATCAGTCTTGTATCCCACACCAGGCAAGGTGGACCTGTATGTATAGTCATCTGTTGGATCAATAGGAAATCATCATTTAATACTGATGAAAAGAAATAGAAAACCACTAAAACAACAACAACAACAACAACAACAAAATAGTCAAAGAGACAAAACATTCTGAAGTATATCAACAGGGAAATGTTACGGTCTCTACTGACATCACACAGCTAATACCATGTCAACAATCATGTTTTTGCTTATAACGGGAGCCGTACAGGAGGGAGACGTATAAGTACATTTGTACTGATAACAAAATCTTATATAAAAACTCCCATTTACAGACAACATGAAAAGTCTGGATACAGCCAGTGTAAGGGCCTGGTGATTCATGCCGATAGAAATAGTCACCTGAAGCTGATGCATTCAATCGATTGGACTTGGAGCACAGCACTTTCATAAATTAGCTATTTACCAGACAAGATGCCATTTCTGGCTGGAAGTTGCAGTATCAGGTACAGTTATCTCGTGGCTGTGTTTATTGATGTTTTGGTTTGGTGTTTGAGTTGTTACAGTAACGGCTGCTGTCTGTTGTACAATGTGTGCATCTGTTTTTGCTTGGTGTGTACTAGTGATGGTATTTCCTGGGATGAAATTGTAGCACAGCTGACAGACTGTTTTAGGTTTAGGTTTTGATGACAAAAGGATCAGATTGATTATATGGCAGAATCATGGAGTGACTTTTCTCTTTTTATCTCTCTCTTTATGTCTGTGTGTTTGTGTGTGTTTGGCGTGTATGCGAGTTGTGTGTTGTGTTGTGTGTGTGTGTGTGTGTGTGTGTGTGTGTGTGTGTGTGTGTGTGTGTGTGTGTGTGTGTGTGTGTGTGTGTGTTAGACAAAAAGAGTGGGAGAGAGAGAAAGAGAGAGAGAGAGAGAGAGAGAGAAAGAGAGAAAATGAATTTCCCAGACAAGAAGCACCTTTATCTTTTTGTGGGTTAGAGGGGGGGGGGGGGTTAGAGAATCAGATATAACAAATGCGATATAGGATATATCCCTGACAAGAAAGGCTGCATTTGCCAACAAATACAGTTACCCATAGACATACTGGAGAAGTTTTATATCAATTTCTGTCATAAACATGTACCTTACTGAAACCATTCAGTTCCCCTCTATCTACTTTCAACTGTTTGAACGTGCTAGGTCATGTGTCTTCACATCAAATGTCTTCAAAACATTCACGTATGTGTCCCACCTCACTTACTCATGAACAAAAATAGATACGAAATACTGGGATTACACAGTGGGACAACAATACACTACAAAGCCAACCAAAGCAAAAAAACAAAGCTCTGTCTTATTTCCATTTGCTTATAGTGAATGATACTCTTAGTCACACTTATCCCATTCCGAAGTTTCCATTTATAACAAAGCTGACAGCACCAGAATAAAAAGCACTAGAAACTGGACAAAGAACAGGTCATTCTGTTTCATGCTGAAGGCTGAAACTTCTACCAGAGGTGTCAGGTTTTAAACTTTTCAGCGCATGTGTCGAGTGCACACTAATATATATGTTTCATGACAGTCATGTCAGGTTGAAAAGAAATGTCTCATGCATATGTCAGGCATAAAATCATGCGGTGGTATGACTTAGTTTTTGCATACAGTTGGAAATAATTTTGGAATTCAATTTTTTGTTGTCAATTTGATATATTAAGAAAGAAGAAATGTGCAGAACCCAGTCAGTGGATATTCCAAACGCCACACAAACAACTTAGGAACACAGACTGAAGGCTCTCACCTCCTGAATGCAGACCACCAGCACATCTATCTGGATGACATTTCCCATGAATCACCACCAACAGTCTTCTGACGTGAGCTACCACAGGCATGGAGGTGGTCTTTGACTAATTCAAACACACTCCTCTGGGAGCATAAAGCCACAACAACACTCCTTCAGTTGACTCAGTGTTGTCCTGTTCTCTTCAGTTTGGGTCCATTTCCATTCACCTTCATTCATCGTGTTTTCCACGGAACGTCTCACGCCATTTTGAAAGAAGCAGCAGTCACAGTTGAGGTGATTATGAGAGCAGACATTGAATGGTTACATAATCTGAAACAGTGTAAGAATTCTGAAATGGCAATTCATAGAGAAGTGGGTGTTGATAACATTGATACTTATTGCCACACACTTTACTGACTGGTTTGGTTCACAGTGGTATTTACATCAGCAATAAATGGGATTGAAAACATTTAAGTAGTAGAGTGTTAAGAGAGCTTGACAATGCCTTTTTCGGCATTTTCATATTTTTAGAATGCCTTTTGTGTACACCTACATTGACATGTTCGTATGTATAGTATCTACACATAATTGTACACTTTTCCCCCTTTTTCTTGAAAAGAAAAGAAAGGAGTGTGCGTATGTGTGTGTATGTATGCCTGTATGTATGTGTGTGTGTGTGTGTGTGTGTGTGGGTGTGTGTGTGTGTGTGTGTGTGTGTGTGTGTGTGTGTGTGTGTGTGTGTGTGTGTGATTGCATAAACAATATAAATTATGTAGAACCTCACGTTCCTGAAAGGGCGTAATGCTATGCACCAGTTTATAGTATTTGCCAAGACTACTTTTTGTATTTTTTCTTCAATCACTGTAGTACGTACAACCTGATCTTATGTGTAGTTGCATTTCTAATAAAGTAAGGACCAGAAAAATGCAGTTTGAACATCCAGGATCATCAGCCCTGGATAGAAAAATACAGAAATCTTTGAGCATGAATTCTTTGAGGAAAAAATGTGCATAACGTTTGTTTGGGTGAGAAAAACAAAACTAAGTGTCAAGCCAGATATAGACATAAATACTCTCTTTGTTTGAAATTACATATACGTTGATTACTTCAATTCACACCAAATTATCTTTGTTTCTAAGAAAAAATAAAACGAAACAAAAAAAACAAAAAAAAGCAAAGAAATAAACAAAATTGATTTTTCCAATCCAAACAATTTTCTTCTAGTTTTCAGCATTATTTTCTGTCAATTACAAAAAAATGGTTTATTTCAGTATGGAGTGTGCCTTGTCCATAAGCGCACGTGTGGGAACTTACTCTTTGACTAAAGGTCGAGATCTCCTGTCATGATATCTGGCAGTGAGCACGACCAAAAAGACTTCTCCGTTCTTTTGAAATCTGGAAAGAAGACTCACAAAACGTGAAAGGCTGTGGAATGAGTTGTTGCTGAACATGATTGCTGATCAGTTAGTGACTGTATACCATTACCTATGAGTGTGTATCAGGATTTATGCAGGAGTGATCCATGGAGTCTACTTTTTAGAGTTTATTTCAGATGTTTTCGTGGCAATTGGACAATTCCGTGTGAGCTCTGGTTGTTTGGCAGACTTCAGACTTAACATTTTAAAACACTTTATTACACAAGGATAATAACATTAAGTCCTATTGCACCTGTCTCAAAACTAGAACTCGTTGCTCTACACACAATAACAAAATAATAACAAAATATATATTAAAAGCAGACTCTTTGAGCCTGAACAAAAATCTTCATGCTGGTAAGGTCTTGATATGGAGAGGGAAACGGGGTTCTTGTACCACAGACACCACCAGAATAATTGGAGCATTAAGATGGACATTGAACAAGCACACATTTCTATGTGTGGGGTGGGACAGAACTTCAGACTATTATGTGTTGATTCCAAGGCTCTATCAAATGAGCCAAGTAACTGGCGTTTTGCTTCAAACTATCATTTTGTAAATGTTGACTCAGTGGTTGGATTGCCTTGCTACAGAATGAGAGATCCCAGATTTGAACACATTAATTGGTACTGGTATTTTTCCTTCCCACCCCACCCCTTTCCACTAGGCCTGGAGTGGTTGTGTACATGTAGAATATTCCATTTTTTAAAGAGAACACAATAAAAATGAAATCCCATGCGCAGCGTATTCCTATCATTCACAATAGAGTCAAGGGCACACACATTAATGGCAGACATTTTGCTAAAAACAAACAAATAACCACAAAAGAAAAAAGAAAGAAAGAAAGAAAGACAGACAGAAAGAAAGAAAGAAAGACAGAAAGACAGAAAGAAAGAAAGAAAGACAGACAGAAAGACAGAAAGAAAGAAAGAAAAGAAAGAAGAAAGAAGAAAGAAAGAAAGAGAAAGAAAGAAAGAAAGAAAGAAAGAAAAAAAGAAAGAAAGAAGAAAGAAAGAAAGAAAAAGAAAGAAAAAAGAAAAAAAGAAAGA
>JAPXFY010002726.1:15000-25458 GCA_030674185.1 Monoplex corrugatus
CATTATCGGTTCTATATAACAGTCAAGAACTCTCTTCCTGAAGCTAATTGATGGGCATTTTTTGGTAAGAATGCTTTTCATCTTCTTGAATGCTGTTTTGGTTGGCCGATTTATACCTCACCACCACCACCACCCTTTCTCCCTCTCTCTCTCTGTAATTACTGTATATATGTATGTGTGTGTGTGTATATATATATATGTATATATATGTATATGTATACATATACATATGTATATATATATATATATATATATGTGTGTATATGTGTGTTATATATGTGTACAGACACACACACACACACACACACACACAGTCCCACACACACACACACACACAGTCCCACACACACACACACACACACACACACACACACACACACACACAGTCCCACACACACACACACACACACACACACACACACACACACACACACACACACACACACACAACACACATTAGCATGCGCAGGGATACACATGTACTCACATGCTGTCAAAATTCATTTTACATGAAAATAGTTTGTGGCAGAAACATACTTTATCAATGTTGAAAGATCTTATCAGTGTGTTGTTTTCCCCTCCCTTTAATTGCACTCCCTTTTGACCTTTCCTTCAAGATATATCGATGGTTCATTCATCTTCTTTGTTTGCAAACTGTCCATCCCATCTACACGTCATGATTTATGATCTATAAGGAACAAAATCAGTGAGTACATGATACATTTTTCTTTATTACCCTCATGTAATGAGAAGCTTAACAAATTGACAAAACACACAATACATTGTTCGTTTTTGAATAGTTTACAATTGATAAGGCCATACGTTCTTGGTGGGGGCGTAATAGGTGTTATGTAATGTAATGTAATGCGATGTAGCGTTATGTATGTCACGATGTTTCGTACAACGTAGTGTTATGTGTTGTATTGCCATGTCATGTGATGTAACTTAATGGTACGTAGTGTTATTCAGCTTTATGTAAAACCCCTTTGGGATGCTACAGGTACTTTCAATATAAGCACAATCCCTATCTTCATGAAATTCTGTGCGAGAAATTCCTTCTTTTCTCTCACTACATTTGTTTCTGCCTTGCTCCTTTGCTTTCTGTCGTCTCTCATTATCACTTCTCTTCGCTTTGTTGTTCCACTCACCTGTATGTTTTACAAAACCGTGCATACTTTCTTTTAGGATTAATAATTGGGTATATGCATCGACTGCATTTTAGGCTGTAAGGAAATGTGATGTGCAGGAGAAATTTGAGATAATTGAGACCAGATTGTATTACTTTTGTCTTCGTTTTAGTGTCCTTATTTACGTTTACTGAAAACAATCATGACATCATAATTAACAAATTTCCTTTAGAAAATGTTAAAGATTTCAAATCTTGGCTCTGTAAATATTGATGATGGAACCTGCTCCAAAGAGATAAAAAATAAATAGTAATTGGAATGGCAAAGCAAAACAAAAAGGTCTAACTCAATAACACCTGGAAAGACTGAGGCATGCCAAATGACCTGAAAGCTAGACTTCTAAAATGTTTGGTCTGACCAGTCACGATTTATGCCTGCGAAGCCTGGACTCTGAGAAAAACTGATTGCAGAAAGATTGAGGCAGCTGAGATGTGGTTTTATTGACGACTACTACGTGTCGAATGAACAGACAAAAGAACTAATGAAAGTGTCCTGGAAGAACTTGAAACCACCAGAATACTACTAGCAGACATAACAAGAGAAGACTAAGACACACTGGCCACGTCTCACGGAAAAAAAAAACACGGACCTCTTGGCAACCATCTTTCAAGGAAAAACAGTGGCAAAAAAGGAAGAAAGGCAGACATCCAATCTCATACAGTCAGAGAATATAACCAACATCAGTGGCCTAAATATTCAAGCAATTGTCCACAAAAGTCAAGGCAGAGCGGCCTAGAGAGAGATGCTGGTGTCTTGATGTGCAATGGCCACACTGAACCCAGTGACGCTGACAGGTGAGACAGGTGAGTTATGTTTACATTTGTATTCAGGGTTCTATTTTCAAAATCACTCTGATGATAAACTGGGTGGAATGGTCAACACAAGGGACATGTTCTCAGGTTATGGATGCAAATGCATTGATTTGTGTACTGAATTTTCTGTTCCAGGTTTTTGTTTTTCAATTAAGTGTTGTGTACGTTTTGAAATGGCTATAGCCACGATATGGTTCTGTGCAGTTCGCTGGGCTTTAAACAATAACCAGAAAAAATACGAAAGCAGAATACGAACGCGTATTTAATACAACAAGACAAGACAGACGCAAATTTTCGGCCAGCTGTCCTTTGTCAAACGTAAAATTACAAACAAACAAACACCAGATACATACATTATGAGAAAAAGACTGAAACTTCCCTACTGCTGTGCCCAATGTGAGAAAAGTAATAAACTGAATAAGATGACATCATAATGTGTTTTTTGAGTAAATATGATGTCAGAGCGGAAATGAGAACAATGACGCACTAGCGAAGAGTAATATTTGGAATGTAAAGGATACCAGTATTAAATAATGCATAAGAGAAAATATAGGCATATTTTCGACAGAATGGGAAAATAATCAATCAAGAGGTATGGCTGATGTAAATGGATCGTTCCTAGTGCAACGAATCCAGTCTGACCTTGGAATAGGAAGAAAAACATCCTAACCAACAACCAAGGGGCTGAAGGAAAAACTGGAGTTCCCGGAGAAAAAAAACGCTTTTTTTTACCAGCTTCCTTTAATTGTCCACAAAAGAGACACGAACCCCCGTGACTTGCTGGTCAGTTCAAGACTCAGAAAACCGGCCAGCCAGCCTCCAGGAACCTCTCCATGTAACAAACCCAAATGCAGGACATGACCTTTCCTGTGCTTGCTCAGCCACCAAAGTCAGAGGCACCAAATCGCACATGAAAATTACAAAATATTGTAACTGTCAACATTGTCTATTTGATCAGCTGCTCTAAATGTTTTCAACTGTACATTGGTGAAAGTGGACGTACCCTTGATACACGTTTAAAGGAACACTTGGCTGACATCTGACATCAAAGAGACAAAACTATCTCAAATCATTTCAACCAGTTTGACCACTTAATCAACAACAACGGAGTGAGAGGTCTGTGGCTTCTATACAGTAACAGCACCACAGACAGGAAAGACAGAGAAGCCAATCTTATTGATAAACTTGGTACGCACAAGCCACATGGACTCAATGACAAACCATAAAGATTTCCTCAACTGAATTGAGTATCATGCCACTTCATGTACTTTTATCTGGACATGGCTTTGCGTGCATTTACTTTTATCTTGGTGTGTATGTGTATGCGTATGTATTCGCTCGAATGTATAGGTATAACATTTCTTGTCCCTCATATATAATTCATGTTTATACTGCTTGGACGATTTTATGCATACTGTTGTCTTCTTTTGATGTGCCCTTGAGTCCATGTATGTGTTATCTCGATGATGATTTACCGAAATAGGCCATATTATCACCATTTTCCCATCCCAGTGAGGTACTGGCTTTGCGGCTGCACAAATGCCTTTTCATTTTATTTTTATTTTTATCTTCATTTTCATTTTTATTTTAAATTCAATATGTTTGAATTCTCCTTTCACAAGACAGGACCAGCCGCGTCTGACTAAGATTTTTTTTCTCGGGGGACTCCGGTTTTCCCTTCAGCCCCTTGGCTGTTGTTTAGGATGTTTTTCTTCCTATTCCAAGGTCAGACAGGATTCGTTGCACTAGGCACGATCCATTTACATCAGCTACATCTCTTGATTAAATATTTTCCCATTCTGTCAAAATATGCCTATATTTTCTCGTATGCATTATTTAATACTGGTATCCTTTACATTCCAAACACTACTCTTCGCTAGTGCGTCATAGTTCTCATTTCTGCTCTGACATCATATCCACTCAAAACCACAATATGATGTCATCTTAGTCAGTTTATTCCTTTTCTCACATTGGACACAGAAGCAGGGAAGATTCAGTCTTTTTCTCATAATGTATGTATCTGGTGTTTGTTTGTTTGTAATCTTACGCTTGACAAAGGCCAGCTAGCCGAAAATTTGCGCCTGTCTTGTCTTATTATATTAAATACGCGTTCGTATTCTTCTTTCTTGATTTTTCTGGTTCCTGTTTGCTTAAACGCGGGCAGTCACACCAGTTTTTGATTTTAAACAGTAAGTTTTATGTGATATATTGTCATATTGTGTAGAGTAGTGTCATGAAATGTAATGTAACAGCGTACTGTGTAATATGATCAGTGAGAGTGATCCAGCAGCACTGTTTCTGACGACTGTTATCAGTGGACAAGGAGTGCAGTCTGTTGACTTCCACTGACGTAAGACACCATCTGACTGGTGACCTTAACACTGTTGCTGTCAGTCAAATAAGATACAATGATACGGTTTACAAGATACATTTGTAAACCTGAACACCCTACAATGATAAAATGTAAAGTATCCCAAATACGCAGGATAGTGAAATTTCAGGAAAAATCAGAATTCTGATTTAAAAATCTACACTTCCAAAGACACATTCAGAGGACATTAGGAAAACTTCTGACTCTCTAAAGACAAACTCTAGCATCACGTACCACCACTAAAAGATGAGTGATGGGAATGGCATTAGGTACATGACAAACCGATTTTTGATTTACCTAAACATGTGTTTATTGACGAATTATGTCCTACTGAAACCATTTTTCGGGTTAAACATGTGTTTATTTAACGATTGTGTTGCATGGAAACATTTTTCGTTTCATGCAAACGTTTGTTTGATACCTGTGTCATATTCACATTATTTTTTTCACATTAAGCTCGTCCTTACTATATCACCTTCAAATTTCATCTTTCAACACATCATCACGCTCGTATCCATAATAACACGCATCCACACACGCTCGCTTACTCTCATAATACATACAGTTCATCAAATACAACACAGAGAAAAATATCAAAAACAGATCCAAGATTTTGACGGAAAATATATTCAGTTTGGAAGAACAAATATTCTGATTGTTTTATTGAATTTGAATTGTATTGTATTGTATGTAAGGCCTGTGTTGTGCAATTTGTAATGTATTGTATTGTATTGTGTTGTATTGTCTTGTATGTTTGTAAGCTTTTATATTGTTTTAAAATTTGTATTGTATTGCATCACACTGTACTATGTTGCGTTGTATTGTATAATTGTTGTATTATTGTATTGATTTGTATATGTTACATTGTATCACAGTGTGTGATCTGATGGACAAAACAGCCATCTAGCATGCAAGAAACCTGGACTCAATTCTCAGTCCAATCTGTATACGGGTCTTTGAGCTAGGTTTTCATAACAGACAACAGACCTTCCATCTGTACAAAGCGCTTTGTCACAGTCCAATCTGTATACAGGTCTTTGAGCTAGGTTTTCATAAAGACAACAGACCTTCCATCTGTACAAAGCGCTTTGTCACAGTCCAATCTGTATACAGGTCTTTGAGCTAGGTTTTCATAAGCAGACAACAGAGCTTCCATCTGTACAAAGCGCTTTGTCACAGTCCAATCTGTATACGGGTCTTTGAGCTAGGTTTTCATAAGAGACAACAGAGCTTCCATCTGTACAAAGCGCTTTGTCACAGTCCAATCTGTATACGGGTCTTTGAGCTAGGTTTTCATAAGAGACAACAGAGCTTCCATCTGCACAAAGCGCTTTGTCACAGTCCAATCTTTATACAGGTCTTTGAGCTAGGTTTTCATAAGAGACAACAGACCTTCCATCTGTACAAAGCGCTTTGTCACAGTCCAATCTTTATACAGGTCTTTGAGCTAGGTTTTCATAAGAGACAACAGACCTTCCATCTGCACAAAGCGCTTTGTCACAGTTCAATCTTTATACAGGTCTTTGAGCTAGGTTTTCATAAGAGACAACAGACCTTCCATCTGCACAAAGCGCTTTGTCACAGTTCCCAAACTTATACGGTCTTTGAGCTAGGTTTTCATAAGAGACAACAGAGCTTCCATCTGCATAAAGCGCTTTGTCACAGTCCAATCTTCATACAGGTCTTTGAACTAGGTCTTCATAAGAGACAACAGAGCTTCCATCTGTACAAAGCGCTTTGTCACAGTCCAATCTGTATACGGTCTTTGAGCTAGGTTTTCATAAGAGACAACAGAGCTTCCATCTGCACAAAGCACTTTGTCACAGTCCAATTTTATACGGGTCTTTGAGCTAGGTTTTCATAAGAGACAACAGAGCTTCCATCTGCATAAAGCGCTTTGATCACACAGAAGAACCCACAGCCATGGAGCTATCCCAGGGAAAATCTATTAAAATGTCCACTGTCCTAGATGA
This sequence comes from Monoplex corrugatus, assembly GCA_030674185.1. Classification (NCBI taxonomy): domain Eukaryota; kingdom Metazoa; phylum Mollusca; class Gastropoda; order Littorinimorpha; family Ranellidae; genus Monoplex; species Monoplex corrugatus. Next base: position 21,344 of record JAPXFY010002726.1, read on the forward strand.
GCAAAAAACGACAGAAAAACAGAATTGTAGTGTGACCATTGACAGAAAGATCAACTTTCACATGGTTAATCTACTGAGATAAAAAGAAACAAACTATCCAAATACCATTGTGACAATTCTCACATATACTGTGACCCGTCATACCCTGACCTTCGTGGTTACATGACCTCCATTATTGTTTTCCTGTACCGTTTTCTTACCTGATTGTGAATTGACGTTGAGGTCTTCGGTGTCTGTGGTTCATGAGAGGTATCGTTGGTGAGTCAGTCATGGTCTCCTTACTGTCACAATTACAGGGCTCAGTAGGCAGTGTCCTTAGTAAATTAGATAAAAACAGGAACTGTTGAACATCATCAGTATGACACAGCAACTGTGGGACTTTTTTAGTACGTGACTCTTTGGCAGCTTAATGCCTCTGGTTCCCATGGACTTCCTGACACTGTGACTTCGTCTGAATGAACTTGGGGTTTCTTGCGTATTGTGGAGCTGGAATAAGCGATGTGGGATCAACAACACTGTTGGGACAGAAAATAAAATGACAGAAACATTTATTATGACAGTAGTGGAACACTTGACATCCTTGTTTCTTTACGTGGCTGTTGCATTTTATAATCAGTACAGTAGTGCCTCAGTGCTGAAAGAGTTAAAGTTTTTCCCTGGGAAACAAGAAGCCATGTACCGATTCTCCTTGAAGACTACTTTTCTACCCACTCTACCAGACCAGAGTAGTGGTCTGGGTGCTAGTCTTTCAAATGAGGTGGTAAACGTAGCCTCCATGCACAGTACATAAAACAAAACAGACAACAACAGCCAAGTGTTTTTTTTCTTCTCTTGAATAGACGACATGACTGTCAGGTGGGTAAAAATCGAACTTCCAACTGAAAGGCTGTGGGTTCGATCCTCATAGAGGGTAAAGGATGGATATTTTTCCAAGTCCAACATGGGAGCAGATCTGTCAGTGCTTAAGGGCCCTTCATGTGTAAGCACATGTAAATTATCAAAAAACACATCAAATATCCTGTGAGTCATGTCAATGTTTGATGGCTTATGAAAACATGTATATACGTAACATGGGCATCCACCAACGACTCAGAATGTTTCAGTTTCAATTTCCCAAGATAATGTCTCCATTCTCAGAATAAATTCCATATGTATTGATGCCACTGTTGTTGTGTGATGGAGAAGAGCCAAAGTGATCATGATATAGCCCACATCTGCACAGAAGGCATATGTGCTGGCAAAGGTGTGAGGTCCTACCTAGCGTGTAGGTGTTATACAGACTGCATGGCAACAGTAGAGTGTTATACAGACTGCATGGCAACAGTAGAGTGTTATACAGACTGCATGGCAACAGTAGAGTGTTATACAGACTGCATGGCAACAGTAGAGTGTTATACAGACTGCATGGCAACAGTAGAGTGTTATACAGACTGCATGGCAACATTAGAGTGTTATACAGACTGCATGGCAACAGTAGGGTGTTATACAGACTGCATGGCAACAGTAGAGTGTTGTACAGATTGCATGGCAACAGTAGAGTGTTATACAGACTGCACGGCAACAGTAGATGTTATACAGACTGCATGACAACAGTAGAGTGTTATACAAATTGCATGGCAACAGTAGAGTGTTATACAGACTGCATGGCAACAGTAGAGTGTTATACAGACTGCATGACAACAGTAAGTATTATACAGACTGCACGGCAACAGTAGAGTGTTATACAGACTGCATGGCAACAGTAGAGTGTTATACAGACTGCATGGCAACAGTAGAGTGTTATACAGACTGCATGGCAACTGTAGAGTGTTATACAGACTGCATGGCAACAGTAGAGTGTTATACAGACTGCATGGCAACAGTAGAGTGTTATACAGACTGCATGGCAACAGTAGAGTGTTATACAGACTGCATGGCAACAGTAGAGTGTTATACAGACTGCATGGCAACAGTAGAGTGTTATACAGACTGCATGGCATCAGTAGAGTGTTATACAGACTGCATGGCAACAGTAGAGTGTTATACAGACTGCATGGCAACAGTAGAGTGTTATACAGACTGCATGGCAACAGTAGAGTGTTATACAGACTGCATGGCAACAGTAGAGTGTTGTCAGCTCATCTAACAGCTTGAGTTCTGAGTGCTGCATTAAAAATCTGATCAACTGCAATGTACTCTGAGTCCAAACGAGTCTGGAGAATGGCGCCTTACAAGAATGGTTTGAGATGTAGTGTTGTGATGAAAAGCCACTTTAATGGGTCAGTAAACACACAGTTAGGTCAATGCAGTGACAGTGTATCAGTGTCTTTTTCTTTCATACGATGAACTAATTCATTACCCACCCAGTACAACCACGGTGACACTTCCATACTGGTAAGTTATTTAAAGCTTAACATTGTTATCATTCTTCTTCTTCCACTGCTTCTTCTTCTTCTTGTTATTATTATTACATATTATTATTATTATTATTGTTATTATTATTATTATTATTATTATTATTATTATTATTATGATCGTCATCGTTATTATCATTATGAACATTAGTTGTACAATGCAGGTCACCAAAATCATCTAGTCACTTCACGTTAGACATAATCAGATTTTTTAATTGGGGTATGGAACATTCAAGTCATCAGACAAGTGAACACATTCCACTATTTTGTTGCATCCCACCGTCAAAACTGAGAGGGAGATTATGACCACTGGGATACACAGGATCTCCATACATTGAGCCCAAGCCTGCACCCACGAGATGCCACTACAGCCTCACCCTGCTGAGGACAAAGACAAGGAAGCTGGTAGTCTACAGGTAGACGAGTCCTTCAGGACGTAAGAAAAGATTGCGACGAGTCAGATTATCAGTTGGGGGAATTGGGGGGGGGGGGGGGCATCGAAGTCCCATCAGTTGACTGCAGCCTGTTTTAAGCTGGGCAACCTCCAGTTAGAAAGTCTAAGCCAGCCAAGGTCTGCCTGCTCCTGTGTGTGCTTGGTGCACTACTATAGCCATGACAAGCGGACAAAGCCTTGCGCCAGGCAAACAAAAAACAACAACAACAAAAACAAGAAGGAATAATAATAATAATAATAAATGGTTATTTATGAGCGCTTTCCACTTGCACAAAGCGCTTTACAACAACAATAAAAAGTAAAACAAGCACACGAACTCACAGACACACACCAACACACACACAAACACGCACAGACACACACACACAAACCACACACACACGCACGCACGCACGCACACAAACACACACGCGCACGCATTCACACCCAAAAACACGCACATCAAGAATACAGAGCGGCAGAAAGAGGTCTACAAGAAATGTTGCTGGAAGAGAAAAGTCTTCAGACTAGTTTTAAAGGAGGGAAATGAAGGGCTGTGACGGAGATTGGAGGCAAGAGTTTCCACATCGCACAGCAGATGATGAAAAAGCTCGACCACCATGCCTCTCTCGTTTATATTTTGGAACGCGGAATGTTCTATCATCGGTAGCAGAGCGAAGAGATCTGGGTTGTACATAGATCGTAAAGATGTCAGAAAGGTATTTAGCGCAGTGCCAATTATGACTTGGTAGCAGAGACAAGAAGCTTTGTATTTGATTCTTTGTTCAATAGTAACCAGTGTAACTCTCGTAGAAGGGGTGACAAGTGCCGATCTTTTGCTTTGCACACTATTTTGGCTGCTGAGTTCTGTACTTGTTGTAGTGGTCTGATCAGGTATGTGGAGAACCGACAAGAAGAGAATTGCAGTAGTCTAGTCTAATAGTACACAAGAACTGACAAGTGTTTTTGTTGCATTAACTGTGAGGTAGCGACGTATAGAGCTGATGCGTCTGAGTTCATGGTAGGCTACTTGACAGGTTTTAACTGATATGATGTTTCATGGACATCTCTTTATCAAGGAAAAGCCAAGGTCACGTACATTGTCTGAAAATGAGACGGGCGTATTTCCTAGGTCAAAAGTAGGAGGTAGGGAAGTGGCATCAACTGATGGAGGAAGGAGTCTAAGAGCTTCAGTCTTGTCATCATTTAGTTTCAGTTTGTTTTCGGTCATCCAATTTTTTAACTTCTGTGACACTATCTTGGAGAGATTGAATGGATTACGGTTTTAA
>JAPXFY010002727.1:0-5000 GCA_030674185.1 Monoplex corrugatus
ATTCAATACATAGCAAGTTGATTGGCACATTTAATAGAGGCATTTCTCAACATTTGATACCTCGAATTCAATATGTAGCAAGTTGATTGGCACATTTAATAGAGGCATTTCTCAACATTTGATACCTCGAATTCAATACATAGCAAGTTGATTGGCACATTTAATAGAGGCATTTCTCAACATCTGATACATCTAAATTCAATATATGGCAAGTTGATTGGCACATTTGACAGAGGCATTTCTCAACATCTGATACATCGAATTCAATATGTAGCAAGTTGATTGGCACATTTAATAGAGGCATTTCTCAACATATGATACATCTAAATTCAATATATTGCAAGTTGATTGGCACATTTGACAGAGGCATTTCTCAACATCTGATACATCGAATTCAATATGTAGCAAGTTGATTGGCACATTTAATAGAGGCATTTCTCAACATCTGATACATCGAATTCAATCTCAGACTGCATTTTAATGCTGCAGCAATCATTCTGGTGGTGTCATCTTAGGAGTTTCACAGATCTCCTTTCCTATATCGTACGTGCCTGTTGGGGCATGGTGTTTTGCTCAGGGTTGAGAAGTCTGGTAAGTCATCACTGACCAATTTGGATGGAACGCATATGGAATTGTCAGAGTAAGATGAATACTGTTTTAACAAATTCTGAATTCCAAAGTTATTTTCGTCACCATCCTAAGGGAGTTCCCTCTTAAAAACGATAACGATCAAGGACTATCCTTGAGGATAGAGCAAATATTCTATCTTTTTTCTACACAAATATCAAATATGTTATTTACTGCAGAACTAAAATTTACATAACATTTGTATTCTGTCTTTTTTTCTACACAAATATCAAGTATGGTAGAAAGAAACTCTAGGGAGAGCTAGACAACAGAAGGTCTTCAGAGAAGTAACCCCCTTTAGACAAGTGTTTCGGCCCTGAATTCCTTACACTCTCGGGGGGCCGGGCCACATCCAGGTCATGACTCCTGGATGCCCTTCTGCTGTTGTCTATATATTTTTTTTTTTTCCCACGCCGGGGATCGAACCTGGGCGATTCTGCGCTTCAGAACTGCGGTACGCGGTTTTACCAATGTGCTAACGGGGCACACATCATCTGTAGGGAATTTAATCCTTATGAAGTTCACTTTTTTCGTTCCTCCTTGCCCAGATCCAGCTTGAGCTCCTTTCTGCTGCCTCTGCCATCGCTTTAAGGGCTCTAGTCCTCTTCTTCCCAGAAATGGCGAGTTGTTTCATGAGATCATAAGCGGAGGTGCCCACAAACCCTCTTGCCCCGACCTCTATGGCGAAGATTTTGACCCGCAGACCTGCTTTCTTCAGGGTGCTGGCAAGACCGGCGTATTTTTCGGTCTTGTAGATATGTGCTTCTTCCATTCTGCTTTCGTATGGCACAGTGAGTTCTATCAGAATCACTTGTTTCGAGGAGTCAGAGTGGAGAGCGATGTCTGGTCTCATGCCTGTCTTGCTGATGACATCTGGGTAATTTCTCCACTCTGGGAGGTCTGCTGTACACTCCCAGTCGACTGCTCCATCCAGAAGACCCTTTGGCAATGTGCTGGTTGTCATAGCACTTTCGGGCCAGACCTGTTTCCCTCCTGCTTTGTAGAACGTTGTCATAGCAATTGGTGCGTTTGGGGTCATGGTTTTTTCGCTAACCACATCTGTGATCACTTTCAGAACTTGGTTGTGCCTCCATGTATACCTTCCTTGGGCTAGCGCTACTTTGCAAGAGCTTAGGACATGTTCCACTGTTTGTTTCTTCTGACAGAGCGGACATGCTGGGTCGTCTGCTTTCCCCCATTTCACTAAGTTTGCATTCGAGGGGAGCAGGTCATATACAGATCTGAGGAGGAAGCTTATCCTTAGAGGAGCCATGTGCCACATATCGTTCCAGCTGAGACTTCTTTGGAGTGCACTGTCCCATGTTGTCCATTGCCCCTGTTGACCTTGCTGGACTGCCTTCTGCACTCTTTTGACATCTTCTTCTTCCTTCAACTCCTGTATGATCATGTCTCTTTTTTCCTTCCCTTTGGCTTTGGACCACCACTGCATTTTTGTTGCTCCCAGTCCCTGTCTGTTGGTTTGCGTGTGTCCAATTATTTCTTTGATGCTGAGGTTTCTCTTGGCATTGTTTACAGCCTCTTGGACTTTCCACTTTCTGCCAGTTCTCAGCTTTGGATGAACTGATCTCACGATATTGTCTTCCGATTCCTCCAGCATGCTCAACAGTCTTGCTTTTCCAACTTTGTATTCCTCCACTATGGATTTGAGAGGTAGCTTCAGCATTGCTTGACGACAGTAGAATGCAACATCAGTGAGACCAGGTGGGACACCGAGCCATTTTCTTGTGTATTTGTTGATTTTGGCTTCCATTGCTTCGACTGTGCTGGTGCAAATGTCATAGATTAGCAGTGGCCACAGCAGCTTTGGTATCAGCATGAACTGTAGACACCAGACTTTGTATTTGCCTGGCAGTCCGCAGTTATCTATTTTCTTCAGGCCTTCTTCTGCTGTTTGCTTGGTTTCACATCCCCTTTGTGTGTCTTTCAGGGAGTCATCATACCATCTTCCGAGACTTTTTACTGGCTCTTCTGTGACAGTGGGGATGGCTTGGTTGGCTACCATGAATTTGACTGAATCTGCCACTTTTCCTTTTCGCAGTGAGAGACTTCGGGATTTCTTAGGTTTGAACCTCATTCTTGAAGAGGCCACCAGCTCATCCAGCTGCTTTAAGATTTGGTGTGTCTCTTCCTCATCCGTGGACAAGACTGTTGTGTCATCCATGAAAGCTTTCAGAGGAGGCATCTGGTATCCATCTCCCAGATTCACTGGACCTGAACTCTTCATTGCAGCTTTCAAGATGACTTCCATTGCCAACACGAACAGTATGGGAGAGATTGCACAGCCCATTGCAATGCCCACCTCTAGGTCTATCCAGTCCGTGGTGTATTCTTTGGTAGAGAACCGCATTGAGAACCCTTGGAAATACTTCCTCAGCATTGTTCGGATGTTTTCTGGGATGTGATACATTTCAAGAGCCAGCTGGATCATATCGTGTGGAACTGATCCATATGCATTCGCCAGATCAAGCCAAACTACGTCAATGTCTCTCTTCTCTGTTCTTGCTTTTTGGATGGCATCCCAAATCAACGTGGCATGTTCCAAGCATCCAGGCATTCCTGGTATGCCTCCCTTTTGGGCTGACATATCCAAATACTTGTTTTCAGTCAGGTATTTTGTCAATCTTGCTGCCATAACAGAGAAGAAGATTTTCCCCTCGACGTTCAGAAGTGATATTGGCCTGAACTGATTGATGCTGCTGGAGTTCTGCTCCTTCGGAATGTACACTCCTTCAGCTCTCATCCATTGGTCGCTGATCTTCTGGTTCCTCCATGCTGATCGAATCATCTTGTGGAGCCACTCGAGCACTTTTGGGCATTTCTTGTAGAGCAGGTATGGTATTCCGTTTGGTCCAGGTGCTGACTTGGCTCTGGCTTTCTTTACTACGTTCTTCACTTCATCCAGTGTTGGTGGTTTGTTATTGAATTTTCCTTCTGGCGCTGCAGGCCAAACCAGATTCTGGATTTCAAGTGGTGCCTCGCGCTGAGAATCGGAATATGTTTTCCTGAGATGCTGCTCTAGGGTTTCCTTGCCCACTGTGAGAGTCCCTGATTTGGGTTGTTCAAACAGCTTTCTTGAAAAGTCAAAGAGATCTTTGAAGAAACGATCTTGAGTCTTCTTCTTTTTGCTCTTTCTTCGCCTTGCTGATTCCACTTTGCTGAGAGCATTGTGTTTGGCCTTCAGATCTTTCCAGAGTTCCAGGAGCCCTTGCTTCTCGAATTCTGAGGCAGTTTTCATTCGCTTTTTAAGCTTCCTTTTCTCCCTCCGGATGCTCTCCATCTGTTGCTGTCTTCTGGATTTCTGGGGAGGCGTTTTTGTCTTTGGCTGCTTCACTCCATAAGTGTCCCTGCAGATAGAGTATATGATGTCTCCGTATGTGTCAAGTTTGTGTTCCAGCGTACTGTTCCCTATTAGCGCATTCAGCTTAAGGACAAGTTCCTCATCTAATTTCTCCCATTGTTCTTTTGCACCGGCAGGCGGCAAATTGAGTTTTCCACGTTTGGCGTTAAGAGCTTGTGCAAAATCCGCATCAGAACCGTCAGCGTGGATGTCCTTGGCACTATGGTTTAATTCCTGGCCTTGGTCATCCAACGTCTCACCTGCTATCGCAGTGCGCTGCTGCTGGTTCGTATGTGTCTTCAAACAGCCCATTTTTGTCCTGTGGATCTTCATGCCGCGTTTGGTGGTGAATCTCCTTCCACACGCACACGGAAATTCCAACTGGTCATTAATCATGGTCCGTTGTGCGTTTCCAGTCGTGATGGAGTCAGTGCCGATGGATTCATCATTCTCTCCCCCTTTCGGTGAATCCTGGGAGCATCTTTCATTTGAAAAACTCGTGGCATGTTATCAAAGGCAAGGTGGGAAGCCAACCCACAAAGCCCGCAGATCTAGTCTTTCCCAGTGTCCTTCGGTCTTTCCCGAATGTCCTCCGAACTATTCCCGGAAGTCAATGGACTGACCATGTGCAGGTAGAAAGAAACTCTAGGGAGAGCTAGACAACAGAAGGTCTTCAGAGAAGTAACCCCCTTTAGACAAGTGTTTCGGCCCTGAATTCCTTACACTCTCGGGGGGCCGGGCCACATCCAGGTCATGACTCCTGGATGCCCTTCTGCTGTTGTCTATTTTTTTTTTTTTTTCCCACGCCGGGGATCGAACCTGGGCGATTCTGCGCTTCAGAACTGCGGTACGCGGTTTTACCAATGTGCTAACGGGGCACACATCATCTGTAGGGAATTTAATCCTTATGAAGTTCACTTTTTTCGTTCCTCCTTGCCCAGATCCAGCTTGAGCTCCTTTCTGCTGCCTCTGCCATCGCTTTAAGGGCTCTAGTCCTCTTCTTCCCAGAAATGGC
>JAPXFY010002727.1:17500-20000 GCA_030674185.1 Monoplex corrugatus
TTAGTGCGTGGAAAGCGAAAAGTCAGAGGATCGGAGGCAGAGCGGAGGGTACGTGAGGGAACAGAGATCTCAAGTAGGCTTGACAGGTAATCGGGGGCTGCGTTATTGAGGCTTTTGTAGCACATGGTGTCTAGTTTGTACTGTATGCGCTTTGATACAGGGAGCCAGTGAAGTTGTGCCAGGAGAGGAGATATGTGGTCAGCTTTTTTCTTTTTGAGTACAAGGCGTGCAGCATTGTTTTGAATGCGCTGTAGGATGTGAATGGTGGAGGCAGGAAGACCAGACAGGAGTGAATTGCAATAGTCAATGCGAGACATTATGAAGGAGAGAACGAGTTTTGCAGTTGTTTCGACAGAAAGATACTTCCTGATCAGGCTTATACGATGGAGATGATAGTAGCAAGATCTGGCAGTTTGAGAAACAAAGTTGTTTATGGAGAGGGTAGAGTCAATGCAGACACCAAGGTTTTTAGCTGAATCAAAAATTGGGACTGATGTGTTACATAATGGGAGAGAAAGAGGAGGCAGCTGAGAAAGTTTCTGACGGGTGCCAATGAGGATAGCTTCTGTCTTGTCATCATTAAGCTGAAGTCTACTGTGTGTCATCCAGTTCTTAATGTCCGAGTAACACTCAGTGGTGCGAGTCAACAGGCGCTGTATATTATCAGGTGAGTCACTGTCTTGAAGTTGGGTGTCATCAGCATAGAAGTGGTGTTTTATAGAGTGGGAGTTGATGATGGTGGACAGGGGGGAGGTGTAAAGAGTGAAAAGAACAGAGCCAAGGACAGATCCTTGTGGAACACCACAGGTCAGGTATGCAGGTTGAGAGTAAGTGCCATTGATGAGAACAGTTTGTTTTTCTGTTTGATAGATATGAAGTGAACCAGGAGAGAGCAATGTCAGAGATGCCAAAAGTATGATGAAGTCTAGAAAGGAGAATACCATGGTCAATGATATCAAAGGCTGCAGACAGATCAAGGAGTGTGAGGAGAGAGACTTTGCCAGTATCAGTTGCAAGGAGGAGATTGTTGAGAATGTGTAGTAGGACAGTTTCAGTGCTATGGCACTGGTGGTAGGCTGACTGGAAAGGATTGAGGAGATTGTTGGCAGACAGGTGAGAGTTCAGCTGGTTGAGGACGACTTTTTCAAGGAGTTTTGACAAGAAAGAGAGATTAGAGATAGGCCGGTAATTTTTCAGTTCATTTGGGTCTAAATTGTGTTTCTTGAGGAGAGGGTGAACAATAGCAGACTTGAAAGAATCTGAGACAGTTCCAGTTTGAAGAGAAGTGTTGATGATGTCAGTGATGAATGAGAGGAGAGTAGGGAGACAGTCGGAGTAGAGAGAACCTGGAAGAGGATCCAGTTCGCAGGTTTTCAACGACATGGATCTGATTGTGTTGAAAATTTCTTCTTGTGAGACTGGGGTAAAAGTAGTAAGAGGTGTGCCAGAGAAGGAAGGGTCAGGTGGGTATGGTTGACAGGGTGTCCTGTCAAGCCTGTCACGAAGAGTTTGTATTTTGGTGGTGAAATACTTGGAGAATACAGATGGGAGTTCTTCATTTGTATGTTTTATTGGGAGAGGTAAATCTTTTCGTGCGCCAAGGAGATGATTCATGGTTGTAAAGAGTTCTTTTGAAGAAGAGGCATTCAGGATTTTGGTTTGGAAATAGCTTGTTTTTGCTGATGCAATGAGGGTGGATACTTTTGTTTTAGAGGCTTGGAAAAGTTGCCTGTGTACAGTGAGTTTGGATTTGCGCCAGCGGCGCTCTGCTCTGCGGCGGGCACGTTTTGCACAGGCAATCTCATGAGTGAGCCAGGGGTAGGGGGGCGGTCAGGTAAAAGACGGGTTGTGGCTGGAGCATGAGTGTCCAGAAGATGGTGGAGAGTAGTATAGAATTCATCGGCAAGGTTATGTGACTTTTCAGAAAGGAGACGGGATGCATCAGATGAAAATGTGGAGAGGTCGATAGATTTGAGATTGCGTCGAGTCATTGTGCGCGTGGTACGGGAAGGAGGAGAAATGTCAAGAGAACAGAGAATTGCAGAGTGGTCAGATGGAAGGGCTGAAGTTAGACGGGTAGAAAGAACTAAGCAGTTGTCAGTAGCTGAATTGTGGTGATCACGAGAAATGATCCAGTCAAGAATGTGACCTTTTTGATGGGTTGGTTCAGAAATGTGTTGAGTCATATTGTGATTGGACAGAGAGTTGACGATATGTCTTGTGTCATAACGGTGAGTGTTGTCATAGTGGACATTGATGTCACCGAGAATGATGAGATTTCCAGGTAAGAGGCAGTAGCGGTCAAGAAGTTGGTCAAAGTCAGAGAGAAACGTGGATGTGGTGAGTTTGTTGGCAGAGCTAGGTGGGGGTCGATAGACACAGGAGAAGGTGGTGGGGTGAGGGGTGGATTGGAAGGATACTTCAACGTGTTCGAAAGAAGGATGGGAGAAAGGCAGAGACTGCGAGAAAGATAGGCGGGAATGGAGTGAGTCGTTGTAGA
>JAPXFY010002728.1:0-25457 GCA_030674185.1 Monoplex corrugatus
TTTTTTAATGCAAATGTATACACAAATAAAAAGGACCAAGGCAGCTGTAGAATAGACAAAGAAGTGGGTGACCAAAATAGCGATTTTTGTACATAGTGCAAAATAACAAGAAGTGGATGACCAAAGCATGACTTTTCTGTTTAGTACAAAATCATTGACAATACAACAGTTCACAGCTAGACACTGCTATAAAGGTCATTTATAGCAGCTGAAATACGCTCCAACAATACCCCACATCCTCTCCAGCATCACACTGAAAACTGTAGACAAAGCGTCACATTCATCTGAATAATTAAATGGTTGAAGTAACCCTTGACAACTGACATCTTTCAAACAAAACAGATGGACAGCTTGAGGCACTGAAGGTTGTCAGTATCAAGTAAGACACAGTGATAGGGATCAGACAACTGTTGATTAGGTCAGCTGAACACTTTGGAAATCCTGAATGGCTTCTTCATCAACACCTTCATCACGTTAAGAGACCACTGAAGAAATACAGAAACAATGTGCATGTATCCAGACCTGGGATGTCTGGATAGGATTTCAATGTGAAACAAAACGGAACCAACACACAAGAAGACAGCGCTGTACATCAGACCTTACATTTCAGTTTAGGAACAGAAGTTGAAGCTGTACTGTAGCTTCCCACTGGTAGCTTCCAGAAGCCAATGAGGAAAGCGTCAATGTCACTATCCTGACTGACTCCATAAAGCTACTTCATCTATAAATGTTGATGTAGATTTATTGACCTAAACATATTTGTGTACATACAGTACATACAGGAAAGTGACTATGCTGGAAAACTAGTTTGTAATCCAGTATAATCTGTACTAACAGATAATCCAGTATACTCTGCACTAACAGATAAACCACAATCTGTACTAACAGATAACCATATAATCTGTACTAACAGATAAACCAGTATGATATGCACTAACAGATAAACCACAATCTGTACTAACAGATAAACCACAATCTGCACTAACAGATAAACCAGTATAATCTGCACTAACAGATAAACCAGTATGATATGCACTAACAGATAAACCAGCAATCTGTACTAACAGATAAACCAGAAAATCTGTACTAACAGATAAACCAGCAATCTGCACTAACAGATAAACCAGCAATCTCTACTAACAGATAAACCAGTAATCTGTACTAACAGATAAACCAGTATAATCTGTACTAACAGATAAACCACATTCTGTACTAACAGGTAAACCATATAATCTGTACTAACAGATAAACCAGCAATCTGTACTAACAGAAAACCAGTATAATCTGCACTAACAGATAAACCAGTATGATATGTACTAAGATTTTAAGCCAGTGTATTCTGTACCAGTACATAATCCACTATAACCTATGTTAGTATACAATCTACTATAAGCTGCACTAGTGCACAGGCCACTATAGTGTGTGCTAGTACACAAAAACACTGTAAACGGTACTAGTAGACAATCCACTGTAAATTACACCAACAATAAACCAGTACCTTCTGTACTCGCAGATAATAGGGTATGATGTGTATCTGAAGATAATCCCCTTTAATCATGGCCTATGCTTAAAACAGGTTCCAATCATCAGGACCTTAAATCCTACGTACATTCACAAGTCTAGAGTCATCAGACTATTGGTCGCCTTCAAAAAGAGACGTTGGAGAGGAACAGCCTCAGATCTAATCTCCTGTGGCATGGACCAGCAAGGTTGGGGGCTTTTCCTGAGATTTCGATCCAGGGGGAGGAATGATGGAGAAGGGAGGAGAATGACGGAGAACAGAAGAGTGAAAAAGAAAGGTGGAGAGGATGAGGGAGTGGTGATGAGGGATGTGGGTTAAAGACAGAATGTAGAGTGTGTGTTAAGGAATTGGTTAGTGGTGGTGGATTTTTAAGTGGTGGATTGGTGAGGAATGGGAAGTAAGAGACTATAAAGCGCAGTCAGGCAAGTTTGAGAGGGACAGATATGCAGTGGGGATTGTGTGTGGTTGTTGTGGTCAGTTGTGTTTGGAGATGCTTCTGGAATTACAGACTTGTTCCAAAACAAGTGCGACTGCCCGCGCCCATGCAAACAGGAACCAGAAGAACAAGAAAACCAAAGTAAGCGCGTATTTAACAAAACAAGACAAAACAAGACAAAACAAGCGCAGTGGGCGAGGCAACAGGGAAGTTTTTAGTCCTGTTTTTATTATTCATTGTTTGGTGTTTGTGATCTGTTTTTGACCGTGTGTTCGCGCTTTACAAAGACCAGTTGGCCGAAAATTTGCGCTTGTTTTTTTAAATACGCGTCCATTGGTTTACAGACTTGTGATGCTTCTTTGGAGGCTGGGATCTGTACAGATTGTGCAAGAAATTCTGACGGCATATTTTACATGCACAGCAGATGGAACATCAAGGGGTGCCTACCTACACACATTCTCAAAGAAAATTACAACTTTTACAGGACAGCAATTTTAAAAATATCAAAGCCATATAAACAATGCGTTATTCCGCCATTATAATCAATATTATGTGCACATCGTAATGCTATAGTTTTCTTCCCTGAAGAAAATTAAAGAGAAAGAAGACCACTGTTTGCACCTAAGTGCAGACAGGCTGATAACTGTTAATGCTGCAGTGTGATAGAAATCACAGCTTTGTTTAATACAAAAAGTACTTTATAATATGTAGGTGTACGTTTGTATCTGTGCATGCTTGTACATTGTGTTTGTGTGAGCGATCTAGCAGAAGGCATTGCAGCCTGGCCCCCTTACAGTGTAAGGAATGTAGGTCCAAAACACCTGTCTGTAGGGTCTTCTTCTTTGAGTTCCTCCTGCTGTCTATCTCTCCCTAGTGTTCTGTGAAACTAATGTTGTGTAACGCCCACATACACACGCATACACAGACAAATAAACACTGATTTTTACGAAAGAAAAGTGAGAAACAAAACATTCAGGATTAAACACTTTTTAAAAACAGCCCCCATCTGCTTCCTTACGTCTCCACTCTCTAATTCTTATTTTCATTTTTATATAAAGAAATAAAACGCGTTAAGTTTTGAGAGAAATTGAAGCATGTTGTAAAACAAAACTAAAAAATTCGAATATACATAAATAGTTATTGCTTCTTAAATGGTTTGCAGAGATGTACTGAAGAAGAAACAACAAGGATTATTGATTTCGGACAAGGTTTTTACATATATGTAGAAATACTCAAAAAAACCCATTGGTTATTGATTTCTACACTGTTACACAGATGTACTCAAGAAAAGACAAAAATAATTATTGATTTCTGAGACGTTGTTCACATTGTTTCTATATTCAAAAGGCTTGTTTTCTGCGTGAGACACAACTTTATCAACGGAAAGAACAGAGTGCAAAGAGAAATCAAAAGAGCAAACTGTTGGAAATTTAAGTGATACTTAAGTAATTTACCTATTTTTTCTCTCTCTCTCCCTCTCTCTCTTCTCTTGCTCTCTCTCTCTCTCTCTCTGCATTTTATACGTGTGCATACGTACTGTACCATAATGTGAAGCATGAGGGCGCTTAACTTTTAAAGTATAAATGATTGCTAGTGTTTCAAAAAAGGGGAACTGTTGTATGGTAAATTGTGTAAATGAAAAACCCCACGGATTTTTTAAAGGAACGCACCACAGCCAATCATTCTGATCAGTATGGGATTAAAAAACCCTGCACACAAAAGCATGTATAGAAACCCCACCACAGAAGGATTAAATAAATACAGGGATAAACACTGCACAAAACGTCACTTAGAAAAGATAACCATAATGTAACGAAAATAAAAGAACAGAAGTGATTCGATGTTGAGACCGGCCCATAGAAACTTTGTAAAGTGTTTGTAATCATATGAAGGGAACATGACTGCACAGCATCATGTTACGTCTGCCTGACAATAAATCAACCCGATTTTTTCAGTGAACAAAATATTCTTGTTGCTTGTCTCGCTTTAACTGTAGCACGGCATAAATCATTTCAGTAACCCTATTTACCATAGCCCATGTGCTTCAATCCGTTCACCATTGTAACTCACGCACAATGATATAAATCATGTGCGTTCATTGTTTCTGTGATTTATGGTGTGATTCGAGTTGAAAGAAAGGTTTTTTGTTTTCAGAGAAGTGGGCAGGTGTTGTGGACGGATGGTGGGTATATCATATGCTTATTATGAAAATAAAAATTCATTTGTGATTAGGAAAGTGGTGTATTGGGGGGTTTGGGGGGGAAAGCGTGTCTTGTGTAAGCTCATGGTTTTATAAACATTGTCAGAAGCTTATATCACTAGAGAGTGAAACTTGTGGCGAGAATAGCAACAATAAATTCATTTATGTGTATGTTTTACCGACATAATCTTGGCTGGTGTGCACGTTAATCTCGATAGCCTTAATATTTCACAGCGAGTGATCTGGGCCTATCATCAGAATTGGAAAAAGTGCATGGTACCTTTTCTTCTTAGCGGTTTACCTGTGTTGCCTGCCAATCCCAAGACGTTTTTTGTCGTGTAAATTCTGACCCATTGAAACTGAAAAGCAACAAAATATTTAAGACTACTTTTCTATTTTACATTAAGGTGAGTAGGCTTTTAGAGTTATGACACGTTAGGTTACTTGAAGAAGTGAATTTGGAGCATACTGTCTTCCTGGAAAAGGACCAAAAAGTTAGCGCTTTGTCATACTAGTGAAACGTCTTTAGGGATAGGCCCACAGCAACAACAACGTCAACAACAATCACAACGAATAATGGTGAATCACACCATCCCGTACTCCCATTTTTGTTATTTACAAAACAATAAAACAACAATTTGACAAAAACAAGTTTTACAATACAAAGCCTTTTGAATATAACATTTTAGGCTATTTTATAAAAAGATTTGGCAAAAACAAACAACTTTATACAAAATTTTTGGAAAAGGGGGAAATTTAAAAACCTGGCACAACAGGAAAGCTGGAGGGGAAAAAAAAACCCTGGTAAAACCCGGATTTGCAGGGGGCCAAGAACAAGGGGGGAAATAAGTTGAGAAAGGGAGAATGCATATGGAGGGGCCCTGTCCAACCCAAAACAGCGGGGGACAATGATGAGATATGAAAAAGGGGGGGGGTAACACTTGATGTCGCCTTTTCTGAGTGTGCACCTCTAATTTCCCCCGCCCCAAGGGGAAATTTCTCTGATGAAACGATTTTCTACGACCCTGGTTTTTTGGCAAGTTACCTAAAAAGAACGGGGAAAACGAATCTCGGGGGAAACCAGTGTTTGAAAAACGCTTTTTGTGGGAAAATTCAAAGCACTCAACCATTACACAGCAAGCTTAGTCTTTGAGAAAACTATTTGCCTGTGGTTTCGTCATTCAAACTGTCATCCTTTACATGTCTGTTTAAGCCCGACACCAAAGTAAAAAAATCTGTTTCATTTCAGTGAACAGAAAAATTTCCTTAAAAGATAAAAACACGCTTTAATGTCTAACCTTTAAAAAGTTGCCTCGTGAAACGTTGGCTTCGTTTAAATAAAATTTATAAAAAATTTTCCTTTTATATCTAAAAAACTTTTTGGACTGACAAAAGAGTTGTGAGCTGTTTTGGGGTTTTTAATGATTTGGGGGGCCCCCGAACCTGGGGCGATCAAAATATGCTCGAACCTGGGACGTGTCAATTTTGATGTACAGATCCGAGTTTCTGCTAATACCAAAAAAAGACCTCTTGTTTCCCCAACAGTTATTGTGTGAAACCCCCCTGACCCAGACTTGTAATCCACCTAGGTGTGATCAGGCTGCAAGGGGTCATGTTTTCTGCCATACTATGTACAGGTAAATCCCTACAGGTGCAAGCCATGCTGGTTTGATTTTCTAAGAGAAACCAGAATTTTAATCTAGTTTTCCAAGTGCCCTTTCGTAACGAATGTAAAAAAACACATCATTCTTATAGCTTTTTCTCCAAAACCCCTCTATTCATTTTTTTGTTTTTCGGGGTTTGTAAATTTTATTGAAACCGGGGATTACTTTTATTCAGATTTTGCTTTCCCAAAATTCGTCGGGGTTCCTGCGCAACTCATTGTAAGACACAGTTGTAATACACACAAAGGATGGGCCCCCCTTACACACACAACACGCCATCCACCCACATAACACCATACACGCCAACACGCACATCCACACCACTAACCCCGCATAACCCCACAGAAGATAGAAACCCATAAAATAAATTATCAATACTTAACACAGTCAACCTGCTACACACATACCTTTTTATCCTGGCCCAATCTAAATCATTCGCGTTTATACAACGTCCCCATTGTTTCCACTGTTGCACCCTTGAAAACCGTCACACCTTACTTGTTTTCCCCCTCCTTCCATTAAAAAAAAAAAAAACCACGTGGGGATTCTTTTCAACCTCGAAACACGGTACATGTTGAGGTTTTCCGTGCATTTTCTATCGCAGAAATGACTCAAATAGAAAGGGGCCCTTAGGGGACTTCAGTGAACACCGACATCGGGGACACCTTTTCCACTTTTAACTGTACACAAGCAGTTAATCAATAGAGCCACTGTAACACAGCTCGCGGGCGTTTTCAAAGTGTTTCCCCAGAAACCCCCCTTCATCATTCCGGGGGGGAACTTTCTCAAAGGGGCCGTATAAGATACGGGTCAACCCCCACGTGATCTGATTGATCCATTTAAAATAAAGGGAACACGACCCATGAGAATAGGACCACAGAGAAACAGACAAAGAGAAAATGGTCAGTCAGTCAGGGCTGGTAAGGAATGGGCCACCAATTGGGGAGAGGTGCTGAGCCTTTCCAAACAGGTGTAAAGGTACTTATTTTTTTTTTCAATGTGGGGGTTTAGGGCGATAAGCAAAGAAGTAAGGTTGCTTTAGGACGTAGGAAATAAGAAAAGGGAGAAGTTATGCTTTATTGAATTTTTTTAATTAAAGAAACTATATTGAATTGTAATGCCTTGTGCCCGCTTAGAAACTTTTGTAGTAGCTTAGTGGCTTTACTCTCTTTCCCTTCCCCTTGTTGTGTGTGTGTGTTTTAAGTAGAGAAAAAACCCTCATAAACATCCCCTTTCATCTACCTGTTATAGATAAACACCCAACCCCTTCTTGCCAAGGTGGAGAACACAATCTCCATTTGCTAACATAACCCCCCCTCTTTATATTCTAAAAAATTTTAAAAATTTTCCCGGGAATTAATAGGTTATTTTTCGTGTGTTTCGAAAAGCGTGTTTACTAAAATACTGCGGGGATTTAAAACCTTGATCACATTTGTTGGTTATATCGTGAAGGAACCCCGATACGAGGGAGACATACGGAACTTTTGTTCAAAAGACACAAAGGGGTTTATGTTATTTAATGTAAAAAGGGAACCAGTGTCTAAAGGCCTTTCGCCCTAGGGTTTGAAGAAAGGCTTTTGGTAAGGGGGAGGGCCTTTTTTCTTATCGTAAAAATTTTCCCTTGGAAGTTGGAAAACCCCCAAATGTGCTATTGGGGGCATTAATTTTGGGTTGCTGCAAGTGATATATTTTGTGAGAATGGCCCAAAATTGCAAGAATATCTAATTATGTTGGCATTCACGAGAATTGGGGAATCAGGGGTTTTTAACCTTTGGGAAAAGGGAAAGTGTTTGGTTTAAACACCAAATTTTTTGAATGGTTTGGGTCATGTAATGGATTCATTTTTGGAAGTGTACACGTCATAACACGGATGGTTCAGTTTTGGGAAAAAAGAAATTGTAATGTGGTGTAACCCCAATTTTGCGTTCGCTTCGGGCATATTTATTTAATTTAAGGCAGAATGCTTTTTTTTTTGATTTTTGGTACTCGATTGTGCAATTTTGCACACGTCCATAATCATGAGCTAAACACATGGATTGAATTATTTTTTAGACAACAAAATGGTGTGACTTGTTCTTTTTAAAATTTTTTTGTAATGCGCGAGTAAATGTTGCTTCAAAAAAATTTTTTTTATTTAAAATTTAAAAGAAGAAAATGTCACAATAGAGTGTGGGAAACATTTTTGTTTTTTTGTGAAAAAGTTCTGGGCGGGGAAGTGTTTTTATTGGGAATTATTTTTTTTTTAATTGAACCATCCTGTTTAAATTCTTGACTCTGCCCAGAGTTTTATGTTGGGTTAATGTAAAGGTATCAGGAAGACGAGATAGATTTGTCTTGAAGGTAAAAATCACATTGGTTTATTTGGGAAAGGAAAATGTTTTTAGGCAATCAAACATGCTATAATTTTCCCGTTTCCATGGCTTCACTCTGGTTTTTGGAGAGTGTGAAAATTTTTAGGTTCTGATTTTCATCTTTTCTTAAAATTTTTTAATCTTTTTCCTGAGGGCTTCTCCACACGAGGGAATCCGCCCTTTCCGTAGCTGTGTGTCATTTTCAGGAGGAAAAAGACACAAAATTCCTGACCAAAAAAATGCACACAGGGGGATGTGCCAGTTTAGGCTGGTAAAATTTTTCCCCGTCCATGAAGAGTGGCGCGGTTTTTTGTCATCTGGAAGGCTGTTATCGTCCAAACCCCTTTTCTAAAAACACACCCTGTCTAACCCCCTTTTAATCTTTCGAAAAAGTTTGTATAATTTTCTATTCTCTTTGCCTATTTCTTCCATACAAAACCCTTTTCATTCTTTTTTCTTTTTCTATCAATATTAAATTTTTTCCCCATTAGTTATCGTGTTTTCCCCTATCAAAATTTGGAAAATTTTACCAAAACTAAATTAAATTATTAAACACAATTCTCTTTCCAAAAAAATCCTTAATGATATAGTTTATAGTTCCTTTTCCCTAAAATAAATTCACATGGTCCTCCTCCCTTTTTCTTTTTTGATTCACCCCTTGTCCCCCTGATTATTTTTAAAATAAAATTTTTTTTTTGGTCATATGACTCTCCACTTTGTACAAAGGGGTTTTTCCCCTATTCTGGGCCCCCTTTCTTTAAAAGGGCAATGAAAATTGACTTGTCATAATTCTTTTTCAGAAAAAAAAATTAATTTTTCTTACCAAAGTCATCTAGGCCCAATGATTTCTGGGGCCCAAGTCGAACCCTTAAAAATTAAAACAAATTTTGGGTTTAAAAAAATATGATATATTTATCGGCCACAACTTACTCCCCCTTCTCCAGACTAATTCACAAAAAAAACTATTATAACCCATTGACAAATCTTCTTTCTTCTTACAATAAACACAAAAAAAGCATGTTCTTATCCTTTTCCAAATAACTAAACGTTTTTTCAGTATCCAAAGTAATTCCCCCGGGACATTGTTCTAGTGAAACAAAACACAGTTTTTCAAACCGAAAAACAATTTTAAATCCATCATCCCCAAATGCCCACACACTTACCCCAAACACAACAAAATTTTTAGAAACCCTTGCCAATCTCGTGCGCCTTCGTCACGAAAATTTTTTAAATCTTTAACCTTTGCAGCGAACCATAAACTGGAGAAACAGTTTGCTTTTCAAAAACACTTAACCGATGTGGACACCCCCAAAATTTCATACCCCCTCTTACGAACTCGTGCCACTTCCACAGTAAATTTGATAACATAGGGGCCTGGCAGTAAAAACGAACGATTATGCCTACCCGACAAAAACCATTTGTTTCCCAAATTTTCCGTGTTTTAAAAACACTTCTGCCTAGGGACAATTCCAACTCCTGCGTCAAACCATTCCTTCCCAAAAATTTTAAGCATTGTAAAAAACCTGACAAATGAAAACATCGGAAAAACCAGTATAAAAACGATTGACACTACAGGGTCCCGACGCCAAGACATAACGACGTACTGAAATACGTTACCCAAATTACCCCAAAATCCAAAAATTAAAACATCAAAAGGGGTTTTGGGTATCTCATAGAGAGGAAAAGACTTTTTGGTGCTTGAAACCCGCCACGTTCGAAAGGTCAAAAACCCGATCCCCGCGGGGGCTCCCCCCCTGTCTGTTCACACTTTCTCTGTTGCTCCCCCAAAGGGTCAACCCCAAAAATAAATTTAAAAAGCCCTTTGCTGAAAATTTTGTCCGCATAAAGCTTACCAAAATTTTGGCTGTGACAAAGACCACCCCCCTGAACGTGGAAAAACCAATGAGAGGTTGCTAAAACCCCAGGAAACTGCCCAAGCCCATCCATCAAAAGGAGGAGGTGGACTGGTGGTCCCCCCAAAAAGTACCTGGGGTCCCTCGCAGCAAGCGGCTGTCTGCTAAAACCCCCAAACCCCCTGAAGAAGGGGAACCACCCTCTACTTTTTGAGAACCCCATCCCTTGGGGGGGGCCAAAAAAAGCTGGAAATTTTTTTACAAGGCAACAGCGAAAGTCTTACCAAAAAGCCTCTGTTTTTTGGCACTTCAGGAGCGGCTTTCCCCAAGGGGAAAAAAGCAAAGACCACCCGTCATTTACCCCCCCCAAAAAAGGTAAACCGGACCCACTTATTTTTGGGCCAGCCACCCCAAAAAGTTTTTTTTGGGAAAAACGGGGGTTTTAATCCCTTTGAAAAAAAATTTTATCCCCCACCTGAATTTAAGCAACACCACCTTTTTCAAATTCCCAAATTTTTTTTTTTTGAATTTTGCTGTAAATTTTCTTAGGTTTCATATTGTTTTTTTGGGAAAAAAAACTTTTTTAATGCTTTTGGCGGTTTTGAATTTTTAAATCTTTGAATGTAGCGAAGTTTTTTACCCATCGGGTTTTTACTTTTTTGGGTGTTAATACGCTTTTTGTTTTTTTTTTTATTTTTTTTTTTTTTTTTATTGTTAAAATTTATTGTTTTTAATTTTTTCATTATCTTTTTTTTTGTTACTTTTGTTGTTTTTTTAATTATCCCCTTTATTGATTAATTTATTTGCCTTTAATTTAATTTGATTTTTAAAGAAGGAAAGGGGGGGGTTTGGGGGGGAGGTTAATGTGTTTGTTGGGGTTTTTTGTTCAAATTTTTTCTTAAAATGTTAAATGAAATTATTGTCAATTTTTCCCCCCTTTTCCCTTTTTTTTATTTCCCTCTTCTGTTTCCCCTTTATTTTTCCCCTTCCCCCTTTTTTGGTATTTAAAAATAATCATTGTTTTTTTTAAATTTTATTTGTTTTTTTGCCGGGGTAAAGCGTTGGGTTTTTGGGTTTTTTGTTTTTGGGTGGGGGGGTGGGGGGGGCGGAATTTAAGAAAAGGGGGGGGGAACCCCCTTTTCATTTTGGGGGGTTAAATCACTTTTTTTGGTTGTTTGGTTTTTGGTTTTTGTGTTTTGTTTGTGTTTGGATTGTGTTTTGTTGTATGTATGTGGTTTTTGTTTGGTGAATTTTTTTAGATTTGGGGGGGTGTGGGGTGGGTTGTGACGAAGGATGTTTTTTATTGTGTGGGTGTGGGTTGTGGTGTGTGTGGTGTTTTTGTTTTTGTTGGGTGTGGGTTTCCCCTTTTTTGGTTATTTTTTTTTTTTAAAAAGGTGTGTTTTGTGTTTTTGTAAAAAAGTGTTTTTTAAATTATTTTTTTTTTTGGGTTTTTTTCCCCTTTATGGTTTTTTTTTTTTTGTGTGTTTTTTTTTTTTGGTGTTCCTTTATAGAAGTTTATTTTTTTATCTTCGTTTTTTTCCCAGTGAAAATTTTAAATTTTTTCTTCATTCTTTTCCTCTTTATATGAAAATCTATTTTTTCCTTCATTTTCTTTGCCTCTTTTGTGAAAACTTTTTTTTTTTCCTTCATCTCTTGTGACCTTTTTAGTGAGAACGTTCAATTTTTTTTCATGACTTTTGTCCTTTTTCAGTGATGAATGTTCTATTTTCCTTTCGTGACGGGTTTTTCCCCTTTATAATGAAAGTCCTATTTTTCTTCATTGACTTCTTCATTTTTAGGAGGGACGTATTAGTTACCTTCATGCTTGTTCCTCTTAGGATGAATTCCTTGTTTACCTTCATGACTTTTTCCTCTTTAGTGGTGAACGCCCTTTGTTTACCTTCGGGACTTGTGCCCTCTTTAGGGGTAACGTCCTTGTTTCCCTTTCATGACTTGTGTCCTCTTTAGGGTGAATGTCCTTGTTTACCTTCATACTTGTGTCCTTTTAGTGTGAATGTCCTTTTTTACCTTCATGACTTGTGCCTCTTAGGATGAATGTCCTTGTTTATTTCAGTGACTTTTCCTTTTAGTGGAATTCCTTTTTTACCTTCAGATTTGTGTCCCTTTAGTAGAATCCTTGTTTACCTTCATACTTGTTCCTCTTTATGATGAACCCCCTTTTTTACCTTCATGACTTGTGTCCTCTTTTGTAATTCCGTTTTACCTTCAGTGATTTTGTTCCTTTTTAGGGGTGAAGTCCTTTTTCCCTTTTCATGACTTGTGTCCTCTTATGGAAACCCTTTTTACCTTCATCTTGTTCCTCTTTAGTGTGAAGCCTTATTTCCTTCAATGACCTGTTTTCCCTCTTTAGTGATGAACGTCTTTTTTCCTTAGTGACTTGTGTCTCTTTAGTGATGAATGTTCTTTTTTTTCAGTGACTTGTGTCCTCTTTAGTGATGAACGTCCTTGTTTACCTTCAGTGCTTGTGCCTCTTTAGTGATAAACGTTCTTGTTTACCTTCAGTCTCTTGTGACCTCTTTAGTGATGAAGGGTTCAATTTTTCTTCAGTGACTTGTGTCCTCTTCAGTGATGAATGTCCTATTTTCCTTTCAGTGACGTGTCCTCTTTAGTATGAAGTCCTAGTTTTTCTTCATTGACTTCTGTTCACTTTAGTGATGCGTTTAGTTTACCTTCAGTGCATTGTGTCCTCTTAGGGGTGAATGTCCTTGTTTACCTTCAGTGACTTGTGTCCTCTTTAGTGGTGAACGTCCTAGTTTACCTTCAGTGACTTGTGTCCTCTTTAGTGGTGAACGTCCTTGTTTACCTTCAGTGACTTGTGTCCTCTTTAGTGATGAATGTCCTTGTTTACCTCATTGACTTGTGTCCTCTTTAGTGGTGAATGTCCTTGTTTACCTTCATTGACTTGTGTCCTCTTTAGTGATGAATGTCCTTGTTTACCTTCAGTGACTTGTGTCCTCTTTAGTGATGAATGTCCTGTTTACCTTCATTGACTGTGTGTCCTCTTTAGTGATGAATGTCCTTGTTTACCTTCATTGACTTGTGTCCTCTTTAGTGATGAATGTCCTTGTTTACCTTCATTGACTTGTGTCCTCTTTAGTGGTGAATGTCCTTGTTTACCTTCATTGACTTGTGTCCTCTTTAGTGATGAATGTCCTTGTTTACCTTCAGTGACTTGTGTCCTCTTTAGTGGTGAATGTCCTTGTTTACCTTCATTGACTTGTGTCCTCTTTAGTGGTGAATGTCCTTGTTTACCTTCATTGACTTGTGTCCTCTTTAGTGATGAATGTCCTTGTTTACCTTCAGTGACTTGTGTCCTCTTTAGTGGTGAACGTCCTTGTTACCTTCAGTGACTTGTGTCCTTTTAGTGATGAACGTCCTTGTTTACCTTCAGTGACTTGTGTCCTTGTTAGTGATGAACGTCCTGATTACCTTCAGTGACTTGTGTCCTCTTTAGTGTGAACGTCCTAGTTCCCCTTCAGTGACTTGTGTCCTTCCCACTAATGAATGTCCTAGTTTTTCTTCATTGATTCCTAAGCCTCCTTATTGATGATCATAATGATAATTTTTTTCCATTGACTTTTGTCTCTTTAGTTCCCAGAAAAAACAACAAAACAACAAAAATGACAAAACCATGCTGTGAAAGGAAAAACTAGACCCATCATTTATTTGTGATTTTTGGAGATACTTCTGAAACAGGTGTGTTTTTGAGGTGCCTTTTGAAGGTAAACATACAACTGTTTTGTCTTAAAGATACTTGGAGGGAATTCTATGTTGTTGATCCTAAAGCAGAGAAAGATTTATTTCTGCACGTTGTTAATGAAGCATGAAAATATCCTAAATCACGTAAATTGCTACTGGTAATGTTAGAAATAGAAAGCAAAGGTGAGGGGTTGGAACTAAACAGCAGGAAGACTGAAGTCATGGTGATAAGTAAAACAAACCATGAAATCTCCTCATGCAAAATAACAGCAAACGGCACAGCCTTGAGACAGGTTTGATAAGTGTAAATACTGGGAACGATCATTTCACCAGACGGCAGATGCACATCAGAAATAGCCAGCAGAATCGGCCAAGCCAAAACAGCATTCAAGAAAATGAAAAACATTCTTACCAACAAATGCCTAGCAATTAATATCAGGAAGTTCTTGGATGTTATATAGAACCAATAGTGTATACGGTTGTGAGGCGTGGACAGTCAGCAAGAAAGCCAGACAAGATTGCGGCAGCTGAGATGTGGTTTCTAAGAAGAATGTTGAGAGTTCCATGGACTGCAGAAAAAACAAACGAGACAGTCTTGATGGAGGCAGACGCAAGAAGATCATTCATAAGGAAGATTAGGAAAAGACAAGCAACCTTTATAGGCCATTTTATGAGGAAAGGAGAATTGGAGCACCTGGTCACAACAGGAAAGCTGGAGGGAAAGAGAGTACCAGGTAGACCCAAGGAGAAGATACTAGACGGACTTGCAGAGTGGCCGAAGACAAAGAGGGTGGAAGAGATGCTTGAGGCAACAAGGATAGAAACAGATGGAAGACTATTATTGCCAACACCATGTGGCAAGGCACTGATGATGATGATAAATGTTAGAAAAATGTTTCAAAAAGGAGCATTAGAAAATGACTAGAGAGAAATGGAAAGACTGAACATCGATATTCTAGGACTAGGGGAAATGAAATGGAAGGGAGCAGGAATGATAACACCAGGCAAGCATAAAACTATAGAAGCATACATCACCTAGAAAGATCGATTGAATTGAGAGAGGATTTATATATATGTTTTGTTGATTACACTAAGGCTTTTGATTGGGCATGACACGAAGAATTGATCAACCAGCTAGAAAGACTCAATATTGATGAAAAGGATCTAAGAAGAATAAGGAATATGTATTGGGAACAAACAGCAGCAAGGAGAATAGAAAATGATATAAGCTCTTTCCAATCTATCGAAAAAGGAATCAGGCAGGGATGTATTCTGTCACCAGATTTGTTTTCACTTAAAAGCGAAACCATCGTAAGAAACATTGATCAATGCCCTGAGATAAGGGTTGGAGGAAAATGATAAACACTGTTCATTATATAGATGACACCGTTCGAATAGCAGAAAATGAAAAAGATTTACAAAATCGTGTGAACATGATAGTAATAAAAACGAGAAATAAAGGGCTGGAGCTAAATAGCAAGAAGACTAAACTCATAATCAGAAAAAAAAACCCACAAGAAATCTCATGCAAAATAACAGCAAATGGCACAATAGTGAGACACGTTGTAAAGTTTACGTACTAGGGAACAGACATCTCACTAGATGCACATTAGAAATAGCCATCAGAATCAGCCAAGGTAAAACAACATTTAAAAAATGAAAAGCGTTCTTACCAACAGATGCCTATCTATTATCATCAAGAAGAGAGTTCTGCGGTTTAAGAGTTCCATGGAGACAATTGAGACAGTCTTGGAAGAGGCAAACAAAAGAAAAGAACATTAATGAAGAACACTACAAAAAAAAAAAAAAAAAAAAGGGGGCAACATTTATAGGGCATTTTATGAGGCAAGAGAAATTAAAGAACATAGTAACTACAGGAAAGCCAAAGGGAAAATGACCACCAAGGAAACCCAGGAGAAAATACTGCATGGACTTGCAGAGTGGATGAAGACAGAGTAACAAAAGATATATTCGTTTGGAGGGCCGTGATAGCCAACACCATGCAGCAAAGCACATGACGATGATGATGATAACCAAAATTGTAGAGCACATCCAGAGATAAATGGTTTCTGTGAAATAGTTTATATCTTGTGAATAATGTTGGTATTGTTGATATGTTGTGGAGTTGTAAACAGGAAGTAAGGAATGCGCATTGATGATGAATGATTGGATCAAGATAGCTGTTGCTTCAAAGTATTTTTGAATTATTGTTTATGTTAACATCGTCTTGAATATGGCTTACGTAACTATAATTTCATACTTTGTAAATGTTTGGATTGAGAGATATGAATGGTCTGTTCTGTCTGTTTGTCTTCTCTGTTCTTGTAAAAGAGGATTCAAATGTCTGTATTGTGTAGAGTTCAGGAAAAAACTGTTGTATGCTTTATAGAGGTTTCTGTTCCCTAATGACTACAGCAGTGACAACCAGTCGCCATGGTGTAGTGGTTAGCGCAACGGATTACCGACTTGAAGGTTGTGGGTTCGAATCCCCATCAGTCCTTTCAAAAATCATTGTGTGATTTTTCAGCTCTAACCAGCTCCTTCCGAGAGTTGGGCATGTTATGGGCTCATTGGGAAGACTGGGACCACACAGTTGAGTCTCATCCACTTCAGGGATCCGTCTTTGAGGGTGTTGATCAAATCTTTTGACCAGCACCACATGTGTCTGTATCTTTCAGTCCTGGTTGACGCCAGGATTTGTTATGATAGTAAGCGCAGAGTACAGTCCTGTCACGCAGTCTCAATCCTTTATGGAACTCCATAACATCATGATTATCCTCCTCATCAGCATCATCACCATCATATTGTAAACACTGTGCCAGACCTGTGGCATTAAGGTGGCACAGAAAATGGGGGAAATGGTGAACACAAAGGTGACCTCCCTGAGTGCGATGATCCTAAAGAAACTACTAGTATAGTAGTAGCAGCAGGAGTGGTAGTAGTAGTAGAAGTAGTAGTGGTATTAGTAGTAATGGTAGTAGTAGTGGTAGCAATAGTGGTGGTGCTGGAAGCAGCAGCAGTGGTGTCATCATCATCATCATCATCATCATCATTACTACCACCACCATATCATCATCATCATCATCATCATCATCGTCATCATTATCATCATCATCATCATCATCATCATCATCACACAAATTCATTACCATCATGATTGTTATTACATAGAATGTTATCATCATTGGTATAATCATTATAATGAATTTTATGATCGGTATTATTATATAATTAGTGTTATTGATATCATTATCATCATTGTTTTTATCATCATCATCATCATCATCATCATCATCATCATCATCATCATCATCATCACTCGTCATCAGAGCAACATGACCACCACCACCAGTATCACTCCTGATCCACTAAACATCAGAGACCCCTGTCCTGGAATAGATTACATCATGAATCAGAACCAAACAAACTACACAGTCTTACAAGTCAATGTGTCACGCTGCAGGAAACCGTATTTAGACGCTTTTTGACACACCAACGAGTGGTGTATGGGATGTGTAATAAGTTCACAACTTTCTGTCTACTGCATGTACAGCTACCACAGGGTATGTTAGTACGGGCTCGGGCTCAACGATTGGAATACTGGTGTGGGTCTACTCCTTGGATCACAATGATATTATCAAGTAATTTTGCCAAGATTTCTCAAGAAAATGGAGAATAAATTGTGCTCGTCATTCTATGGCAGAAGATTACATCGAATCATCTGGAAACAGCATGTCTTTTGTGCACTATAATAAGTCCCTTATAGACTACATATACAGACAATTGAAGACCACAGTTTTGTTAAAGTATCTACATCACCATATTGTGGGTACATGATATTACCACGTCAGAGTTTCCTTTCGACAGCTTCTCATCACATCTGGGAAGAAGTGACAGCACCCCCTGGGTGTGTCAATCATGGTCAGTTTTCAGGAACAACGTACAAATGGTTCAAACCTGTAACGTATGCAGATTGATTTACACACAGCTAGATACACGTCAAAGTGTCCTGCGAGTTCATGGTGACAATAATTCATCAGCTCGCGTTTTCCCTACAACACATATTCAAATTCATGTCAGTAGTGTGGGTAAAGTAATGTATTTTATAGTGCCAGTCTGAAAATACTCATTTCTTTTCATCCAGAGCCAGTTAAACCCATCATTTACCCAATGGTCTGTTCAACTGCTCCGTTGATTATTATTCCAGTTTCCAGCATCACTTGAACTGTAACCTGAAGTCAGAGTGTGAAAAATGGACAGGATGAAACAGAGCACTGTCCCTTCAGCAGTACTGATTGTCAGGGTTTGGTGGCGTCACGTAACAAATGTTTTGCATATATTAAACTGGAGGTCTGTTTGACTCCTGCACTGGCAGCATATGAGTGTCAGAAGATGGGTGGACAGCTGGCTTCAATCAAAACCAACAGGAACAAAACGATTTCCTGCAAATCTTTAATCATCGTGACGACTTCAGAATGTTTCAGGTTACTTATCAGGCTGGATGTCTGTGACTTTTATGTACAGCAGGTTCCGTCATTGGTCTGACAACACCCTGACTACAATATTGTTCATTTCCTTGTCTATAGATACAGTCCCACAAGGTCCATTCAATATGGCGATCTAGATGCACGCTTGTATCAATTTGCTAGCTATTCGGACCGCATAGTTTGTCAGGTGAAATCGCAATCACAGCACCTGCATTCTGTTCAAACAGTTTGAGTTCCCTGTTTTAGATCAAGCCCTGTCCCTTTTCATACAGACACAGCGGACGTTGTCCTCATTGTCCAGAGGGTCACATGGCACATACATTTTTGTCCTGCGATCTTCAAGTTCTATGTGGACAAAAGATGTATACAAGATCATGTGAGTTCTGGAACATGAGCATTAAAAACACAGACACACTTATTTTTCCTGGAAAGCACGCTAGCTACGACATTGTGATGTTTGTCTGTGATGATGACATGACCACGCTGCCTTACACCTTGGTGGTGTGACTTCATACACAACTGTCCAGATCACAGTGATGAGTCATTCTGCCAACATCCTGCATGCAGAGGTTTTTTGTGTACCAATGGTCAGTGTGTGTTGGACAATCAACGTTTGGATGACCACACAGATTGTCTGGATGACTCTGATCAGGTCAACTGCCCCGCTGAACATAATTTTTCTTGGTACCACAAAGAGGCCAACAAAAAGCAACGACTTTTCATCAACCTGGATGGTACAGGTTACTTTACTCAGCAGCAATTTACATCTGATCAATCATGCCCTGACACTCATTACTGGTGTATAGAAGACTGGTTGTACTGTCTCCCTGTCTACACTCGATGTAATGGATTTTCGGACTGTACATATGGTGAAGATGAACAAGACTGTGAGACATTCACTTGTCCTGGTTTCTACCGTGTCGTGGTTCTACAGTTTGTGTTTATGGAGATCATCTGTGTGATGGCTGGGGTCAATGTCCACAGCGTGATGATGAATGGTTTGTGTGAAATGACCTGTCCTGATGGCTGTCAATGTCAAGGTCAGTCTTTCTTATGTCTCCAGACTTTCCGTGCTGACCTCTTTCCCCAGCTTCGTTACATGGACGCTGCTGGCTCAGGAATGACACTGACTGATTTCAGTAAGAACACATATCTCATTCATCTGAGTCTTTCCTATTGTTCTCTAGTCAATATATCAGGTGTGAGGCTTCACAACCTACAGTATCTTGATCTGACCTACAACCACCTGAGAACTGTACATAGGACTGTTTTTTCTCAAGCTTTGGAATTTAAGAACCTTGTTGTTAGCAAACAACCCTCTGACTTTATCAGGAGGTGGGCCATATTTCCTGTTTCACTATGCTCTGGCAAAATAGATGCTTCAAAAACACGTGTCCAGATACTTAACAGTAAAATGCCCATGTACTTTCCACAAGTCACACATTTGCGTCTATCGTTTTCTGGCATTCAAACAATCAGGCCCGAAACAGTACAAAGTATACCACAGCTGACTGAACTGGATGTCAGGGGAAATTCGCTAACCAACTTTCCCTTGAATGCACTGTCAATGTGGAATCATTTGAAAAACATCTTCTCCTCAAATCATAGGTTCTGTTGCACTAATTTACATTTAAAACAGTCACACACAATACAGTGTATATCACCACAGCCCATGTTTTTTTCCTGTGAATATTTGCTACCAAATGAACTGTACAGACTTTTCTTCTGGTTACTTAGCGCATTCTCTATTTTAGTGAATTTAGTTTGCTTCATGATAGCATTTGTTGAAAAGAAAACATTTATATGCACTTTCACCATTTTTATCGAACATTTGCGGATTGCTAACATCTGCATGGGAATCCACGTCAGCACAGTTTTCAGTAGCCAATGAAATATTCTATGGAAAATACATCTACTTTGAAAAAACATGGACCACTCATGTGACTTGCAAGGTTGCTGGGTTTCTTTCCCTTTTGTCCAGTGAGGTGTCAGTCCTGATTCTCTGGTTCATGACACTAGATCACATGATTGTTCTTTGTTTCCCCTTCACTACGTGGGCATTCAATAGACGTCTGACAGCTGCAGCTTGTGCAATGACCTGGTGTGTTGGACTTTTGATGTCTGTGGTACCTTTTCTTCCTGGACTGTCACATTGGGGCCTTAATGGTCAGTCTGGTCTGTGTCGTCTGGCTCTATCTGCTCACCACTCCAAAGAAGAGTTCAGGTGGGTTCACAGTCTGTGTTGTGTTCAATTGTGTCCTGTGCTCCATGGTGGTTGTTGGTCAGCTTATCATTTACAGACGAACACCAAATCATCCAATCTTAATAGATATCTCAAAGAAATTGATTTATTTTTCGGTTCATCTGTTAATAAAAGTGGCTGTAACAGATGCTATGTGCTGGTTCTCTCTTGGTCTGACCAGTATGATGACCGCAGATGGCAGTAGTGCCTCAGACAAGGCTCATGTGACCATGATTGTGTTCCTGCTACCACTCAACTGTGCACTCAATCCACTGCTGTACGTATGGACAGTTGTAACACAGCGACAACAACAACAACAGGAAGAGAGACTGTTGCAAGTGTTAAAATCACGACACTTGTTCATGGAGAAAAAGAGTTAATCAAAAATGTGTAAAATGATTTAATCATTACTAGAGTCCATTTTTTGGAGCTGTAGATCTGTCGTCTACATGTCAGTGTCTATGTAAAGCTTTCCTCAAGACCAGTTTTGGCTGTGTGTTTGACTCTGTTGTTGTGTATCTACATGTCAACCTCCATGTGAAGCTTTCACAGGAGTATTGCTAACTGTGTTTGGCGCTGCCTGTCGTATATCTACCTGTCAACCTGTGCGTGAAGCCTTTCATCAAGATTAGTGCTGACTGTGCGCTACCTCTGTCTGTTGTGTGCCTGCATGTCAACATGCAAGTGAGGCCTTCATAGAAG
Source organism: Monoplex corrugatus (assembly GCA_030674185.1). Taxonomy (NCBI): domain Eukaryota; kingdom Metazoa; phylum Mollusca; class Gastropoda; order Littorinimorpha; family Ranellidae; genus Monoplex; species Monoplex corrugatus. The sequence continues at coordinate 21,178 of JAPXFY010002728.1, forward strand.
TAATACTGACCGTGTGTTAGCTTTGTCTATTGTATGTCCACATGTACATGTCAATCTGCACGTGAGACCTTCATCAGGACGATTGCTGACCATTTGTTTACCTCTGTCTGTGGTATGTCTACATGTTAACCTGCATGTGAGACCTTCATCAGGACTAGTGCTGGCTCTGCGTATGACCTCTGTCTGCTGTGTATCTACATGTCCACCTTATGTGAAACCTTCATTAGGACTAACAGACCAGGACTGTGTGTTTGGCTTTGTCTGTTTTGTATCTGTTCAGAAGGATTAGTGCTGACAGTGTTTGCTTCTGCCTATACTGCAGTAACAAACTTTTTTGTTTTACCTAATGACATGACACCAGTAAGATTTGAGTGGTAAATAGATGAGAGTAATCTGTCAGTGAAATAAGTGGTTCCATCTTTTTAAGAGCGATTAGGATAAAATCCTGATTGATTCGATAATATAATAAACTACGCTGGTTTAGATATTTCAATAGACTTTTTTGCATATGCTTTACCAACGAACAAGAAAGTGAGGATGTTATTGGAAGAGCACGTATTGCGTTCAGTTAATCAACAAGTGTCAGTAAAAAGAGATGAAACATAAATTCACAAACTACACTTTGTAGACCAGTAAAGTCAGTCGTATGAAAGTATCTTTTGAAGATACATTGTAGTACTGCTACTTATTAAAGACAAAAATGCAACACAGCAGGACACACACAATGTGAGGAAACTTGCCAGACACATGACAGAATACAAGTGGTGTGTGTGTGTGTGGGGGTATTTGTGTGTGTCTGTGTTTATGTATGTCTGTGAGTGTCTGTGTATGTGGTTGTGTGTGTGTGTGTGTGTGTGTGTGTGTGTGTGTGTGTGTGTGGGTGAGAGAGAGAAGAATGAGAAAGAGACAGTGAGAGGCTGACACAGAGAGACAGAGGGTGGATTTTTTCAGGATTCGTCAAGGTACAGTAGTAGCCAGGATCTTTCATGACTTAGCAGTAGCCAGGATCCTTCATAGATGTAGTAACAGACATTATTCTTCATGAATGTGGCAGTAGCCACGATCCTTCATGGGGTAGCAACAAACAGGATTCTTCATGAATTTAGCAGTAAACAGGATTCTTCAGAATGTAGCAGGAAACAAGATCCTTCATGAATGTAGCAGTTAAACAGGTTCCTTCATGGATGTAACAACAGAATTAGTAAAATTCTTCATGAATGTAGCGGTAAACAGTATTCTTTATTATGTAGCAGTAAACAGGATCCTTCATGACTGTAGCAGTAAACAGGATTCTTCATGGATGTAGCAACAGACAATACTCTTCATGAATGTAGCAGCAAACAGGATCCTTCTTGAATGTAGCAATAGACAGGTTCCTGCATGGATACAGCAGTAGACAAAATCAGACTTTCTAAGATGGAGAATTTTTGTTGTAGTGGCATTGCCTGCAAGTTTGTCAGCACGTTCCATTCCCTTAACACCAGAGTGTCTGGGGCAGTAGATCCACGTGAGATTTTGTAGGTCGATACTGCTTATTGCTTTGTGTCAGTCTGGAGTTCCTACACCATTTTGCACTTTTTGAAGTATATCCATGGAGTCAGTCAAGATGAAGGCTTGACTTTCTTTCATTTCATCATCCTTTAAAATTAACCACTGGAGTGCATGCGTGACTGCCTCAATTTCCATTGTTAGACTGGAGATTGTGATATAATGTGTAGCATTTTCTTCATGTATGGTGTTTCCATTCTGTCTTACAGTGAAGCCCCATCCAGATTTGTCATTGGTGACTGAGCCATCCATGTGTATGATTACATCTTAGAGGCTGCGACTAAGTTGCTCCATGAGTGGTTGAATTTCTGCATCTGCTTTCCCTTCTGGCCATTCGAGACGATATCTCCCCATGTTTTTCTGGTATGATTGATTTGTGTAGATTTTTGAAACGGTTTGGATGTTTTAACAATTCCTTTGTTCCTTCAAGTTCTGTCAGTTGAAAAACTTGTTGAATAGATTTCTTCTGCCTGCCTGGTCCATGTTTTTCAAAGTTGAAGTCTATTGTCTTTCGTTGTTCAGATTATCTCGTGGAGTGGTTTTTTTATTTTCGTTTTTTTTGTTTTGTTTTGTTTTCCAAGGCCCTACAATAAGACTTCTCTTGTTTTATTTTTTGTGTTGACTGCATTGAAGGAGGTGAAGCAGGCATCAGTGGGTGTGTTTTTTTTGTGGTTCCAAGAATCACGCTCATTGCTTCGCTTTGTAGTCTGTCTAGTTTTAACAGGTTTGTCTGTAACAACATAGTGATACCCAACCCGCAATCGATTACACTCAGAATTACAACTTGGTATAATTCAATGAGATGGCATTATTCAATGCCTTTAGTTGCCATTGTTTTCAGGACTGAAAAGGCCCTGTCTACATTTAAGTATAGATCTAGTGATTCCCACACGTCTATAGCAGTAGATAGACTCAGTAGATAGACTCAGTAAGTAGAATTAGTAGATAGAATCCGTCATGAATGTAGCAATAGACAGGATCCTTAATGAATGTAGCAGTAGACAGAATACTTCATAGATATAGCAGTGGACATATTCTTTCATGGTTGTAGCGGTGGACAGATTCCTTCATGGATGTAGCAGTGGACAGATTCCTTCATGGATGTAGTAATTGACAGAATCCCTTCATGAATGCATCAGTGACAGGATCCTTCATGGGTGTAGCATTTAAGTGTAAGCCAGTGATGTTTTAAGCTCAAAGAGGGAGCAACTCCGTACATTGTCGCCACAGCCAGACGTGTGCCAGTACCTCTCCATGAGAAGGATAAGAAGTAACTTCAGCCAGTGCAACACGGTGACGTCATTGAAGAATTGCAGAGCCAACAAAATGAGTGTCGCCCAAGGTTCTGGTATTGAAGCTGAATGGAGATGTATGCACCCGTGTGAACCTGAAGATATTGAATCAGGGTGTGTAGAGGAAGTCCTACATTATTCCTACGTTTGACAACATCATTCACCAGCTGAGTTGTTCTGCTGTTCTCCAAACTCAATGCCCAGTCAGGTTTCTGGCAAATTCCGCTTGACCCAGATTTCGCCAAGTTCACCACCTTCATCACACCATTAAGGAAGATTCTACATGAAGCGTCCACCTTTTGATATTGAGGTCAGCTCCACTCCAGAAACCTTCACGAGGATCAGGAGATCCCCCAGGACATTGAGGGGGCCATATGCTATTTCGACGACATTCGCTGCCACTCCAAGACAGCATTCGAGCATGAAACGTTCCTGTGTCAGGTCCAACAACGACTAAAAAAGGCAGGACTTCAGTTGAAAAAAACAAGTGCAAGTAGCAAGTCAGAGATAATTTTTCTTGGGCGCATTGTCAACACCCAAGGTTATCGTTCAGATCAGTCCAAGATCGAGGCGATTCTGAGTCTACCTGAGCCATCTGAAGTCATAGAACTCAGAAGGGTATGGGTCTTGTAATCTAGCTAGGCATGTATCTTATCCACACATGTCTACTGTCCTGAAGCCACTGAATAAACTTTTGACCAGTGAGGCAGTCTGGGTATGGGGTCTTCTGCAAGTGACAATATTTCAGAAGGTTCAAGAAAAGGTGTCAACAACGCCAGCTTTACTTACAATGACTCGATCAAGTCAACCTTCATCGAAACCGACAGTTCGTCCTACAGTCTTTGTGGAGGGGAGGGTGGAGGAGGGAGGCATCTCCTTCAAGAACACAAAGAGGGACTGAGCCCAGTTGTACTCTGTCCCAGATCATTGACCAGCACAAAGCAAAGGTACACTCAAACAGAGAAAGTGTGCCTAGCCGCAGAGTGTGGGCATGCAAACGTTTTGACAGATATCTTGTGGGACTCGAGAGTTTTGCTCTCTATAGTGACCACAAACCACTGATACCACTCATCAGCTCCAAAACGTCTGTCATAAACGCAACTGAGATGTCAGCGCATGCTGATTCGACTGATGGCTACATGCTGATCGGCGAGTATCGATCTGGGAAATCGACGGTGACACAAGATACTTTATCACGCGGTCTGTCCGCCAACAGTGAGACAGAAAGCATGTCTCCAGGAAGATGTGATCTTTCACTTCAGCATGGTTACTTCGTCATGTGTAGTATCTGACGAGAAGCTGAACCAGATCAGACAAGTAACCTGGCAAGATGTGACCTTGAGAACAGTATTCAACTACACAGTGGCTGGCTGGCCCAAGTATAAGCAAGATGTCTTGTTAGTGGCCACAGAACTGTTTGACATTCGAAATGAACTGAGC
>JAPXFY010002729.1:0-25456 GCA_030674185.1 Monoplex corrugatus
CGATGTGATCTGGATTACTCGTCCTTTCATAGATTTCCCCATCCCAGCAGATACAAAAGACATATATTACACAGGAGCAGTTATCAGAGTCAACACAACTATTAATGTAAGTCTTTTATCATTGTACCTTCTTTTGGTCCAAAGAATGATAACACAGACTGGATCACGCAATTGGATACAAAAGGCTCAAGGTGAATAGTACTGAGTGATTTTAACGCTCATTCTCCTTTCTGGGAGAAAGAATGTCTCAAAATCACCAGCAATCGCCTATTTGAAAACATAGTAGATTCAAATCTTTACTTATTAAGCGATGGTTCAGTTACACGGATTCCTGATGTCTCTACTCATAGAGCAACCACAGTGGATTTGTCTCTCATCTCTCCAGAGCTTGCAACAAATTGTACGTGGCTCGTAGGAGATGATATTTTGGGTAGTGGTCATCTTCCAGTTGAATTTAACTGTTGGAGAAAACAAATTTCAGAACACGCATTGACACACTGAAGACAGAATCCCGAAGTTCAAATTCAAGAACGCCGATTGCATAGCGTTTGGTAATGTCCTTCAGACGCATAACGCATTTAATAAAACATGACAATATAGATGTATATTATTCTAATTTCATCGAAGTTGTCTTAAAGGCAGCTTTCTCTTCTATTCCAGTGTACAAGTCAGTGACACTAGGCAAATACCGTGGAAATTCGTGGTGGACAAAAGAATGTGAACAGGCTGTTGTCTTTAAAAAAAAGAAACTTTTAAAATCTGGCTGAAAAATAAAACACCTGCACATCATTTGAACATGAAGAAAGCTAAAATCCAATGTAATGGAGTAATAGCACAAGCAAAGAAGTCTCTATTGGACCAGTTTCTGTGATGATGAAGAAGTGTCTGAATCAAAGGATATGTACAAAGTGTGGAAAAAAGTAAAATAAATGAAACATGGTTATACACTGCCAATCTACCCAATTAAGTTTAAAGACAATTCATTTCCAAGTTCCTCTGAAAAAGGTAACGCCTTTCTTAATTTTTTTTCAGACAATAGCCGATCAGTTACTTTAAAGTCAACTAATGGTAAACACAGAATAGAACAGAAGACAAATGACATCTATGTTGATCCAACTTATAAGGAGAGTCATTATATCAATTCTCCCCTTCAACTGGACGAATTCATGGAAACTTTGGTGTCTTTTTCATTCAATAAATCTTCTGTTGTTTAAATGGTGTAAGTGCATGTGAGTAAGTTTGTTTGCTTTGTGTGTGTGTGTGTGTGTGTGTGTGTGTGTGTGTGTGTGTGTTTGTGTGTGTGGTGTGTTTGTGTATGTGTGTGTTTGTGTGTGTGTGTGTGTTTGTGTATGTGTGTGTTTTGTGTGTGTGTGTGTGTGCGTGCATACGTGCGTTCGTGCGTACGTGTATGTGTGTGTTTGTATGTGTGCGTGTGTGTGTGTGTGTGTGTGTGTGTGTGTGTGTGTGTGTGTGTGATGTATCTGTGTAATAATTCCTTCCTCTGAAGTGGAAGGAATTATTACACTTATTTTTCCAAAAATGTTGGTTGAATGGAGCTCTTCCAAAACTCTGGAAGAAGTCCGTGATATTTCCCATCATTAAGGAAGGCAAATCAAGGTCATTCATTGACAGTTACAGACCAATAGCTTTAACTTCTCATGTTGGGAAACTGATGGAAAAGATTATCCAGAAGCGTTTGTTCCATTATTGTGAGCGAAATGATATTATTCCACCTCATCAGGCAGGATTTAGGAAAGGGCGATGTACAACAGATCATTTAGTAAAGCTTACAAATCAAATCAAAAAACAATTTTCTCGTAGAAAATGCACTTTGGCTACGTTTTTTGACGTGAAGAAGGCTTACGACACTGTGTGGCATTCAAGACTGCTTTGTAAATTAAAGAACATTGGTGTAACAGGTAACATGTATTATTACATGAAAGACTTTTTATCCTGTAGATCAATGTGTGTAAGATTAGGGACTGTGTACTCTTCACTGAAAGACATAGACATGGGGACAATTCAGGGGTCAATCATAGACCCATCCTGCTCAGTATACTTCTTTATGATTTACCACAACATTTGTCAAAGAACACTAATGTTGCACAGTATGCACATGATATTGCCATTTGAATGAATACCACTCTTCGAAAAAATACAAACAAAAGAACAATCACCCATGTACAAAAGCTCCACAAATGTGATCTTGATAACCTGAGTAATTACATGAAAGACAATGGTATGGAGTTATCGAGTGAAAAGACTTATCTTATGCTTTTTAACAATGGTGAAAACCATAAAACTCTCCCTACGTTATCGCTGGACAGTAATCCACTTGCTTATTTATAAGCCCATCGTTAAATTTCTAGGAGTGTACTTAACACGAAAGTTGAATTGGAGGCATCATATCGAATATTTGATTACAAAAGCAAACAAAAGACTTAACTTCTTAAAAATAGTCAAGAGACAATCCTGGAGCCAAGACACTCAAACTGTGTTTCTCTGTTTCGATCGAAACTGCTCTATGGACAAGAGATATATTTTACTGCCTCGAATATACTCTTTAAAAAATTGCAGAGTGTAGACAGATCAACGTGAATTAGCGGTGACAAAGTATGTTATTAGAGCTCTGTCCGTAAAGAACTCAGTTAAGGATGAATTACTATACACCTCGGAAACTGACTATCCCAGAAAGCTCGAAAGGTGCATATTCTTCAACCTACACAAAAGTTTGCAAAAGTTCTCCTAAGCAAAAACAATATTGATATAAATAACATTCCAATAATGCCTCTTATTCCATCCATACCTTCCTGGGAAATAGAAAAGGCTAACTTTGACATAGACTACATAAATCTCAATAAAACAGAAGAAATAAATATTCTAGTATCAGAAGTCAAATCTCATTTAACCACATATTATCCTAATCACCTAAAAATTTTAGCAGACGGTTCTGTTTTAGATACAGCTGATAGCGGAGCTGGATTCGTCATTCCTGCCTTAAAGGTACAAAATTCTTTTTACATAGGTAAAGGCTTCTCTATTTTTACATCAGAATTATACGCAATATTGATGGCTCTTAACTATATTAATAGCCTCTCATATGGTATCTGCAATATACTAGTGTGTGTTGATTCTAAATCAGTGTTATGTAGCTTAAAACAAATAGAAAATGCAATACGAAATGACATTATATTTCAGATCAAACATTTGATACATTGTATTTCATCCAGCGATGTTGGTATAAATTTTTGCTTGGTTCCGTCACATTGTGGACTTTATTGGAATGAAGTTTCGGACAAATTAGCAAATGACGGTGCATCCAATAATGCAAATACCGTAACTTTCCATAACATACGGCTGTCAGTTCATGAATTTGGTTCTGTGTTAGACTGTTCACTTTGTACAAATTTCTCCAATACCCAAAGCCTGATACCTAACTGCCCCAGACAGCTAGCGTCCCTGATATACAAATTAAGGCTTAACTCTTGGAAATCAAAATATACACAGAATGTTTGTATTTGTTCAAATGCATTATCTGTCCACCATCTGCTCTTTGAATGTCCTATCTTACATATGACATATAGAAATAACAATCTCGATTTTTCATGTACTGAGATATTATTTCGGTAGTCCAGCTGATTCTCAGATCCTCTGTTGGCAGATTGTTATGAAGAGTTAATTAATTGTTGTCTGTTATTAATTGACACTGTTAAGTTATTGTTCTGAATTATTAATTGTAATTGTTCCCCTTCTTACATTCAAACCTCCACTACCTCTCCCCATCCCCACCCCCACCCCCACCATTTCTCCGTGTGTGTGTGTGTGTGTGTGTGTGTGTGTGTGTGTGTGTGTGTGTGTGTGTGTGTGTGTGTGTGTGTGTGTGTGTGTGTGTGTGTGTGTGCAGGTACACCTGTAAACACTGTTTTACGAAACAAAATGTGAAAACCACATGATACACCCCTGATTACAGGAATACGCATTTTAACAGCCCAAGTTTGTTTCCTTACCTGTCATTACGCCTGTCCTTGTTTATATCTATTTTCTCTTTTTTATTATACGTGAGATGGATTGTGGTATGTTTTATAAGAATTTGAAGCATGTTGCAAAACTAAATTAAATGGAACACAAAGATACAACAACAATAATTATTATTGTTTTCTGAAACATTGTCTCAGAGATGACATTCAACAAGCAGAATGTTGTTGAGTTGTTTCTGTATTAAAAGACTGTTTTGTATTTTACATGTCACACAACCTTTAACTACGCAAAGAACAACGTGCAATGAAAACATCCAGATGGTAAAATGTTCGACATTTTACCAGTATTAGAGTTATTAAGTCTACGTTTTTATCTGTGTAAGTGCATGTGAGTAAGTTTGTTTGCTTGTGTGTGTGTGTGTGTGTGTGTGTGTGTGTGTGTGTGTGTGTTTGTGTGTGTGTGTGTTTGTGTGTGTGTGTGTGTTTGTGTATGTGTGTGTTTGTGTGTGTGTGTGTGTTTGTGTATGTGTGTGTTTGTGTGTGTTCGTTCTTTGATTTAACGTCTTTTCACTGTAAGTGATATTAGACGGGGGAGGGGGGAGGGGGAGGGGAGAGGGGAAGAAAAAAAATATATAAATACAATAAAATGGAGAACGATAATTGGACGGGTTGGATTGGGGTAGAGGGGAGACAGAGGAAAAAGTCATAAATAGGTGGTAGAATAGTAAAATAGAACGAAATCTTAACTCTAACATTAGTAACAATTAATTGCAACAATGTGAAGGGAAAATTTAACACTAAAACACAAACTGCATAAAGTTAAAGTAATGCATTAACAGGACTGTGAACTAATGATTCTGAAATTTTAACAAGCAAAGAATGATCTGATGTTACTTTTTTGAAATGAGTTTCAGAATAGTTTTCTTGTGTAAACATTTTCGGTAGAAAAGAACGTAGCATTTTGCAATAAAATAAACAGTGAAACAATGTGAACTGTTTGCCGCAAATACACTTGACATTTTTACAATATTTTGTTTTCAATGCGTTTAGCTGAATACGAAAACGAACAGCAACAATCGATCGCAAATGATACATGGATGAATACTGCATTTTTTTATATAAATTTTGAACGGAAAGTTTTATCATTTGTTGTGACACAAACTGTTCATTGAAATGTTCATGAAATCGAATCCATGAGGCTGATTCGAGCATGTTGCAAGCTTCTTTTACGGAAGTATGAACATGGAATTCTATAGAATTAACAGAATTCTCTGCACCTTGCTTAGCTGCTCTGTCAACTACTTCGTTGCCATGAAGACCAACGTGAGAAGGCACCCAGCATAAACTGATATCTGTACCTTTTATCCTTAAACAATGTACAAGATGATTTGCCTCAGTAATTAAATCAGGTCTTGTGTCGGCATCAAAAGACCGTAAGGCATATAGTACAGATTTTGAGTCAACAAAGAGAACTACTTTGAAAGACACGGGTTTAAGATTTACCAGATAATGCAATGCTTGTATAATAGCGACTAATTCCGCTGTGAATATAGATATGTTTGCCCCAATGAAAAATGACTTTTTTATTTTAAATTTTGGAACATAAAATGCTGCTCCTGCACATTTATTTTCTAAGACTGAACCATCGGTAAAAATATGAAGGTGGGTACGGTATTTTTCATCGACGTGTTGTCTTGCTGTGGATATCGAAATGTTGACGTTTTCATGTTTCTTAGCGTCTGTATAATCAATATCAAAAGAGGCTTTTTGCATTTCCCATGTAGGGATAGGCGTTGTTGATGGTGTCTCAGCTATTTCATCCATATTTAGGTGAGACTGTTTGACCAAGTCAGATATGTAAGTTGCAACAGTCATTTGTGATGAAATGCTGTTTGCTCACTTCGGAAAGTCAACATCAGACCTAATTTTAATTTCCTTACTCACAAAATTGTCCGTTTGTGAAGTACTTCTAACGACAAATTTTGTTGTCGCTAGCTCACGATAGTTGTTCAGAGGCAGAATTCCAGCAACTTTGTACGTTTCCAGATTAGAAGCGTGAGCAGGGACACCTAGAGCAATTTTAATACTTTTGCAGTCTAAGCTTTGTATCTTCTTTAATAAATATTTTGGTGCACTGAAGAACACTTCTTGTGCATATGATAATTTAGATCGTACAAGTGCTGTTGATAGATGAATCAGTATGTTTGTATCCATTCCCCAAGGTAATCTGCTTATTATCTTAAGAAAATTTAAGGCTTTTCTTGCTTTTGTTGAAATATAATCAAAATGGACATTCCAGTTTAATTTCGATGTTATAAAGACTCCCAGGAATTTTACAACCTGTTTGTAATGTAACACTTCACCAAGCAATCTGAAAGTAGGCAAGTTACTTAAAGTACCACCAGGATTAAATAGCATCATGTTAGTTTTTTCCGCTGACAACGACAGATCATTTTCTAACATATAGTTTCCAAGATTATCAAGATCAGATTGGTACAACTTCCTAATGTAATTCTGCGCTCTTTGTGGAGTTGTCTTTTTTAAAGTAATATTCATCCAAATACATATATCATCAGCGTACTGTACCAAAACAACATGATTTGAGAGTGCTTTAGGAAGATCCTGTATAAGGATATTAAATAAAAGAGGTGCTATCACTGAACCTTGTGGAATTCCCATGTCAAGATTTCGTGAAGTAGAATAACTAGTTCCCACTCGTGCCTGAATTGTTCTATTGGCTAAAAAAGACTTAATGTAATCATACATATTGCCCGATAATTGTACTTTCATCCCTAGCGATTGTTTGGTATAAATTTTTGCTTGTTCCGTTGCACATTGTGGGACTTTATTGGAATATGAAGTTTCGGGACAAATTAGCAAAGACGGTGCATCCAATAATGCTAATACCGTTATTTCCATAACATACGGCTGTCGGTTCTTGAATTTGGTTCTGTGTTAAGACTGTTCCACTTTGTACACAATTTCTCCACTTACCCAAAGCCGGATACCTATCTGCCCACCTGACAGCTAGCGGCCTGTTTGTACACATTAAGGCTGAACTCTTGGAAATCAAAATATACACAGAATGTTTGTATTGGTTCAAGGCATTAACTGTCCACCAATCTGCTCTTTGAATGTCCTATCTTACATATCGACATTTATAGAAAATAACAATCTCGATTTTTCAATGTACTGAGATATTTTTTCGGTAGTCCCCTGATGCTCAGATCCCCCTTTTGGCAGATTGTTATGAAGTGTTAATAAATTGTGTGTGTGTTGTTGTGTGTGTGTGTGTGTGTGTGTGTTGTGTGTGGTGTGTGTGTGTGTGTGTGTGTGTGTGTGTGTGTGTGTGTGTGTGTGTTGTGTGTGTGTGTGTGTGTGTGTTTTTTCGTTCTTTGATTTAACGTCTTTTCACTGTAAGTGATATTAGACGGGGGAGGGGGGAGGGGGAGGGGAGAGGGGAAGAAAAAAAAAGTATAAATACAATAAAATGGAGAACGATAGTTGGACGGGTTGGATTGGGGTAGAGGGGAGACAGAGGAAAAAGTCATAAATAGGTGGTAGAATAGTAAAATGGAACGAAATCTTAACTCTAACATTAGTAACAATTAATTGCAACAATGTGAAGGGAAAATTTAACACTAAAACACAAACTGCATAAAGTTAAAGTAATGCATTAACAGGACTGTGAACTAATGATTCTGAAATTTTAACAAGCAAAGATTGATCTGATGTTACTTTTTTGAAATGAGTTTCAGAATAGTTTTCTTGTGTAAACATTTTCGGTAGAAAAGAACGTAGCATTTTGCAATAAAATAAACAGTGAAACAATGTGAACTGTTTGCCGCAAATACACTTGACATTTTTACAATATTTTGTTTTCAATGCGTTTAGCTGAATACGAAAACGAACAGCAACAATCGATCGCAAATGATACATGGATGAATACTGCATTTTTTTATATAAATTTTGAACGGAAAGTTTTATCATTTGTTGTGACACAAACTGTTCATTGAAATGTTCATGAAATCGAATCCATGAGGCTGATTCGAGCATGTTGCAAGCTTCTTTTACGGAAGTATGAACATGGAATTCTATAGAATTAACAGAATTCTCTGCACCTTGCTTAGCTGCTCTGTCAACTACTTCGTTGCCATGAAGACCAACGTGAGAAGGCACCCAGCATAAACTGATATCTGTACCTTTTATCCTTAAACAATGTACAAGATGATTTGCCTCAGTAATTAAATCAGGTCTTGTGTCGGCATCAAAAGACCGTAAGGCATATAGTACAGATTTTGAGTCAACAAAGAGAACTACTTTGAAAGACACGGGTTTAAGATTTACCAGATAATGCAATGCTTGTATAATAGCGACTAATTCCGCTGTGAATATAGATATGTTTGCCCCAATGAAAAATGACTTTTTTATTTTAAATTTTGGAACATAAAATGCTGCTCCAGCACATTTATTTTCTAAGACTGAACCATCGGTAAAAATATGAAGGTGGGTACGGTATTTTTCATCGACGTGTTGTCTTGCTGTGGATATCGAAATGTTGACGTTTTCATGTTTCTTAGCGTCTGTATAATCAATATCAAAAGAGGCTTTTTGCATTTCCCATGTAGGGATAGGCGTTGTTGATGGTGTCTCAGCTATTTCATCCATATTTAGGTGAGACTGTTTGACCAAGTCAGATATGTAAGTTGCAACAGTCATTTGTGATGAAATGCTGTTTGCTCGCTTCGGAAAGTCAACATCAGACCTAATTTTAATTTCCTTACTCACAAAATTGTCCGTTTGTGAAGTACTTCTAACGACAAATTTTGTTGTCGCTAGCTCACGATAGTTGTTCAGAGGCAGAATTCCAGCAACTTTGTACGTTTCCAGATTAGAAGCGTGAGCAGGGACACCTAGAGCAATTTTAATACTTTTGCAGTCTAAGCTTTGTATCTTCTTTAATAAATATTTTGGTGCACTGAAGAACACTTCTTGTGCATAGATAATTTAGATCGTACAAGTGCTGTTGATAGATGAATCAGTATGTTTGTATCCATTCCCCAAGGTAATCTGCTTATTATCTTAAGAAAATTTAAGGCTTTTCTTGCTTTTGTTGAAATATAATCAAAATGGACATTCCAGTTTAATTTCGATGTTATAAAGACTCCCAGGAATTTTACAACCTGTTTGTAATGTAACACTTCACCAAGCAATCTGAAAGTAGGCAAGTTACTTAAAGTACCACCAGGATTAAATAGCATCATGTTAGTTTTTTCCGCTGACAACGACAGACCATTTTCTAACATATAGTTTCCAAGATTATCAAGATCAGATTGGTACAACTTCCTAATGTAATTCTGCGCTCTTTGTGGAGTTGTCTTTTTTAAAGTAATATTCATCCAAATACATATATCATCAGCGTACTGTACCAAAACAACATGATTTGAGAGTGCTTTAGGAAGATCCTGTATAAGGATATTAAATAAAAGAGGTGCTATCACTGAACCTTGTGGAATTCCCATGTCAAGATTTCGTGAAGTAGAATAACTAGTTCCCACTCGTGCCTGAATTGTTCTATTGGCTAAAAAAGACTTAATGTAATCATACATATTGCCCGATAAACCAACAGATTTCAGCTTGTACAATAAACGCGTATGCCAAACTTGATCGTAAGCTTTTTTCACATCAAAAAAAGTAGCTAAAACACTTTTTCTGCGGGCAAACTGTTGCTTTATCTGAGTTGTAAGTTTAACGAGGTGCTCAACTGTGGATCTCCCTTTTCTAAAACCTGCTTGATTTACTGGAATAACATTATTTTTATCACAGTAATGTATAAGTCTGTTTAAGACCAATCTTTCCATTAGTTTGCTCGTATGGGACGTCAACGCAATAGGTCTGTAACTGTTTTTATTGTTCTTAGGCTTACCTGCTTTTAATATTGGTATAACAATAGACCTTTGCCATATCTGTGGTACAGTTCCACTAACCCAGCATTTCTGAAAAATTTTGTGTAAGAAAATAATGCAGTTTTCCGGAAGATGTTTAATCATTTCATTTGAAACTGCATCGACACCTACTGAACTTCTTTTGTTGTGTAGAGACAAGATAGTGCTTTTTAGCTCTTGTAAGGTGATTGGAGCATTAAACCAGCGATCATTCTGAGGTATTGGGTCAGTGAAGATAGGGTTATTTGCTGCCATTTTTCTGTAGTGTTTGCAGGTAGGAGGTAAACCATCTACTTTACTATTTTCGGCAAAAAGTTCCACAAACGTTTCAGCTTTGTCCATATCGGAAGGAAATTTGTGACACGTGTCAATCATTATTGGACACCTAGGTAAGTTGACTCCATTTTTCATTTGATTCATTTTTGTCCAGACTTTATGGAAATCCCCGAAATCTGAAATTTCTTTTTTGCAGTAGGACGCCCAAAAGTTTTTCTTTGATTCAGCGATAATTCTATTACACTGGGTGTTAGCTTTTTTCATCTCCATATGATCTTCGGGTGTTCTGCTTTTGATGTAGATTTTGTATTTCTCTTTTTTATACTGAACTGCTTTCTCACATGCCTCTGTCCACCAAACATTACCCAAACGGTTATTAGACTTAATGGTTTTGAGTTTCGGGATTGAGAGGTCTGCAGCAGCCAGAACTGACTCCTGGAATTTAGTAAACATAACGTCTACATTGTCACTTTCATAATGTTTGTATTCGTGTTTAGCAAGAGCAGTCTGAAACCAGGACCAATCAGCGCGCGTGTAATTATATTTTGGTATAATATCAGGAGTGCTGTCTTTTGTCCTGATATTTTCATTAGTTATCGTTATGATGATAGGTAAGTGATCACTTCCCAAAGTATCTATATGAGTGTCCCAGGTACAGCATGGTACTAATTCTGGTGATATTAGTGACAGATCGATGGCTGTTGCCCGGTGTTTGGAAACATCAGGAATTCTAGTGACACTCCCATCATTCAAAAGGTAAAGCGCACTGTCAACTATATTTTCTACCAACCGATTGCTTGTAACAGTACAACAGTCTTTTTCCCAGAACGGGGAGTGGGAATTAAAGTCTCCACCAATTAGCCATTTACCATGCTGCAGATCCGGAATCGTACGCAGCCATTCTGTGTTGTGGTCATTTGGGCCTGTTGGCAGGTAGACTGACATAACGTTCAGGATAAATGAATTACTGAAGTGTACTGTGGCGGCACAAGCGTGTAAGTCTTCAGTTGATGTTAATACTGGGGAAGTAAATATGTGATACTGCAACTCTTTAAGTATATATATCGCAGTGGCTACCTTCTTCCCGGAATTCCCAAAGTCATATATTGGTGGATAATAATAATTTTGAAAATTGGGAAGTTTGGTTGGAATAACATTAAGCGACTGCAAAATCAATATTTCACACTGATTCGATGCGAGAAAATGTTCGAGGTATGCGGAATTGGTGGAAATAGATCTACAATTCCACTGTAAAAATTTTATTTGTGATTGTTGGCGCATTTTCATCGATGGCTAATCTCTTATTTTAAATTAAGACTTTGGTTTTCTGTGTACGAGAAAAATGGCCAGAAAGAAAACATTAATTACTTAGACTACTATTGGTAAAAAAAAAAAAAAAAAAAAAAAAAAAAAAAAAAAACTATGGGAAGAAGTCCTTCTAATAGAGATAAGAGTTAGATTCAGAACAGAAACAAATAACAAATATATAAAACAATAAAACAATGGCATACACGCCTTCAAATGAACAGAGAATATAGTCCGACTGAGTCCTGATAGTCTGACTAAATCCTAGCGTTTATATACTTTCAACAAGAAAATTGTCAGAGATGACAGGGAAAAAGTCCTGTGACACAAAACGTTGATAATTGTAGATCTATTAAAACATTTCATATGGCAGTCGCCACGGTTCACAGTTGTCAAAATGGATGAACCGTCCTCGGGGGAATCTAGAGGCGTGTAGCCGTGAAGATCGTGATCCTGTTGTCCTCCTAGGGGTCTCCCAAAACAGATCTCTAATGTGTCTTCCGAGGTTCCCCGCCATAACGCTGCTTCCTCTGGTAGTGGGGTGAATACTGTCGTGTAGAAACTGCTGGTTAGTATGAAGGTTTTCATGGGAGACAAAAGATACATTTTTTATGTCAACAAGTTCAGCAGATAAGAAGGCGTTGAACAAATTCCGCTGAACCTCCATACGTGCATGTCGTACAGGGGCGATCTTGCTGATAACTATCTTTGATTTTGGGTAAGTTTGTGTTACATATTTGATGCAGGAAGCGAGATGTTGAGTTGTTGCTGCAAGGTCTTTGTTTTTTAGTTCGTGGACACCGCAATGGAAAACAATACAGTCTGCAGGGTCGTTAAGTTTGGATAGTGTCTTGTCTAAAGAACTGTTGATATCATGAATGTTATTCACAGGACACGAGTCTCCTTCAAAACCATAAGATCGTCCCAGTCTCTTGGAGTTGACACCTTTCAATACCGAATCATGTATAGTCACAACATACGGAAGGTCGTGGTTCCTCTTACGTTGTTCTGATGTCTTTTTAGAGTTTGACGCGGCATGTTTGATCTGTGAAGTGACGTCTTTAACTTTTTTGATGTCATGAAGTCGTTCTTCCCCATCTTTGATTTTCTTTTCGGTCACTATTTTCACTTGTTTTGTGTTATTGCGGCTAGTTTTAGGAGCGTCTGATTTGTGTGCCTGTTGGTCGTTCTGCCTGTGTGTTTGTTTTTGTTTTAGAACCTCTGCGTACGTGGGATTTCTTTCATTGAGTTTTGTCTGTGTTTGCTTGTTGCTGGTTAACTTGATGGTGGCGGTTGCTGTCGACCGGTCCTCGATCTGCGCAAACACAGTCCGTTCTAAAGAATTAACTTGGTTGCGCAGATCCAGTACGATTTTTGAAGCTCAACAATCGTACTTACAAGATCCGCAGAGCTGGGTATAGGTGTTGTGTTGATTGTCCCACTCTGCGTTCCAGTGAGCACCGCGGCCGAAGCACCATTTCTAGAAACAGTCTCAGCCTTTCCCGTCTCGTCTGCCTCGTCGGTGGTCGTTGGGCTCTTCTGATCGGCAATTACCTCTGGTGCAGCTTCATGCTTCTGCTGTGCAAGGCGGCCTCGTCTTGTCTTGGTCATTGTGGACTAATTCACATGATCTCTGACTGCTGAAAGTTTTACGAGTTAGGAGTCTCCGCCATCTTGAATCACGTGTTTGTGTGTGTGTGTGTGTTGTGTGTGTGTGTGTGTCGCGTGCATACGTGCGTTCGTGCGTACGTGTATGTGTGTGTTTGTATGTGTGCGTGTGTGTGTGTGTGTGTGTGTGTGTGTGTGTGTGTGTATGTATCTGTGTGCATAGCGCGTTGCATCATAGTCTTGCTAACTGGTGGAGGTACGATGATGATCGCCAGTGTGTTAAACTATGGGAACTGTTGTATAGTAAACTTTTTAAATTAGAAGTCACCAATTTTCAGAAGGAAAAAAAAAACACAGTACAGTTGTTCTGATCAGTGGTATGATGGAAAACCTCCTCACACACAAATATGAATTCATAACAGAACACCCTACACTCATGTCACGATTAAAACCAAAATGTAAAAATGAAGTAAATGAAAAACAAAATCAATTGCAGAATACTTAGTGTGTAAGGTTTCTCAACTGTATGCAGAATACTTGTATAAGTGTTTACAATCAATAAGACGAAGACACGATTGCACAGCGTCACGTTACTCGCTGCCTGACAGTAAATCGATTCAGTTGTCAGTGAACGATATATTCCCGTTGCTGTTCGCACAGAAATAGAGAAACAGGTGAGGCTGGACAAGGAAATAGTTTACACATTAAATGCACTGTCAAGACGACAACACTGGAATACCAACTAGCCACATTTGGGTTACTTAGTAAGTTAACTTAGGATTATATTACAAATACTTTTCTGCTTTGATTCTTAATCAGTGCTTCAAGCTTTTGAGGGGTTTTTTTTATTACTTTTTTGCAACGGGGCACGCAGATATGTACGCCATTCAGTCTTCCGCTCACGACGCGGCACGCAAATTTGTACGCACTCGGGTTTTACCTCTGGAAACGTTGCACGCACATTTGAGCGCCGTGATTTGATAGACAAACAACACGTTGTCACAAGTGGTTAAACAAAGAATTGCTTAAATTCACTTCTCGAATCTTCCGTCTATCTTTAGAGTAACGTCCCTTGATCCAAACCGGATTAAACTTGCCAGCGTCATTATTTGAAACAAAGAATCCTGTGCTCGATCATTTGATTTGCGTTTCACAATGGCGTCGAATCCACGAAGAATCGTTTCGCTTGAAGAAGTCTTGCGTGAAGTACTTCAAAGTGGTTCAGATGATGAAGGAAGCTGTTCAGAAGATCAGTTGGATGATAGGGAAGATGAAGAAGATTTGTTTGATGATGTTCCCGACGTTGATCGAACAGAAAACGCTGACGAACATGACGTCGATGAGGAGATGCAGATCAGTCATGTTCACGATTCAGATCAAACGGCAGATCTAAACAGCGACAGCGATACTGATGAATCTATGGTTGTTGATAAGCAATCAAATGGGGCAGCAGTCCACAACAACAACAACAACAACATAGATCAACCTATTGTTGACGCAGAAAGACAAGAAACGTGGGTGCACAACCTTGGTGATTTTCCACGTGTTCCAAATTTCACTGGTAAGTTTCAGTTTGTTTACATTTTTACGTTGTCAGAGGCACGACTTTTTCGTGCATTTTCATTACCTACCCATCAAAAGAGACATTGTGTGTGTGTGTGTGTTTAGTGTGTGTTGTGTGTTTAGTGTGTGTGTTGTGTGTGTTTGTGTGTTTTAGTGTGTGTTTTAGTGTGTATATGGGGGAAGGATGCATGCGTGTGTTAGTCTATCAGTGTATTTTTTGTACGTGTCAGTTTGGGTAGGCTACTATCCCATAGTCAAGTTGTGAATTATAGACAACTGCTGTAGGAACAGAACTTGCGAAATAAGAGTATAGAAAAATGCATACACGTGAGTTTGAGTCTCTGTGTATGTGTGTGTGTGTGTGTGTCACTGTGTGTGTGTGTGTTTGTGTGTGTGTGTGTGTGTGCGTGTGTGTGTGATAAAAAGGATAAAGAAAGGAAAAATGGGATGTATGTTTATGATCATGTTTAGAGCCCTAAATTTCTGCACAGAGCTAAAAGCACAGGCTGAAATGTGTGTGTGTGTGTGTGTGTGTGTGTGTGTGTGTGTGTGTGTGTGTGTGTGTGTGTGTGTGTGTGTGTACAGTGTGTGTGTGTGTCTGTGTGTGTGTGTGTGTAATGGTGTAATACCATAGTAATGGTCTTGTGAAATGAAGGCCTCACACACACACACACACATATGTATATATACATATATATATATATTTATATATATACATATATATATAAATATATATATATATATATATATATAGAGAGAGAGAGAGAGAGAGAGAGAGAGAGAGAGAGAGAGAGATGGATAAATCTATGTATAGATAGAGAGAGAGAGAGACAGAGCAATAGACTTTTCTTTTTTCTCATAGTTTTACACAAGAAAAGTTAACACAAATTACAATACATTATTATTTTGTGCAGGTGTACCTGGTTTGAAGGTTGACCTGGGAGAGGATCCGAAGCCCATTGATGTCTATTGGCTCTTCCTAACTGACACCATTTTGCGTCGCATTAGGACAGAAACAAATATTTATGCGGCATCATGTATCAAGGCAAAGGAGGAAAAGGGCCCACTTCCAAGTCCAAGCATCTTTGCGACTTGGAAGAACCTGAAAGTAGATGAGCTGAAGAAGTTCCTGGCCATCTGCCTCCATATGGGACTGGTGCGAAACCCAGGATCACAGACTACTGGACTGTGCATCCTGCCGCACATTCATCTTATGCCACACAGCTGATGCCACGGGAGTACTTCACAGCAATAATGAAGTTCCTGCACCTGAACAACAATGCGGACTTCATTCCATACGGCCAGGAGGGCCATAACCCCATCCACAAGATCTGACCTTTCCTGTCTCACCTTCAGGAAAGATTTCAGGAGGTGTATTATCCTGAGAGAGATATATGTGTAGATGAGGCCATGTACCCTTTCAAAGGCCGCTCTCGCTTTGGTGTGTACATGAAAGACAAACCCACAAAATGGGGTTTTAAATTTTATGAACTACGCGAAAGTGAGAGTGGGTATGTCTACCAGTTGGAAATGTTTTGTGCCCAGTGAGAGATCAGCTACAAGCCCTATGATGTGGTGATGCAGCTGATGGCACCACTTCTGAATAAGGGCCACCATCTTTACATCGATAATTATTATTGTGAGCCGAAGATATGTGCCACTCTCACGGCATGTGAAACTATGGTGTGTGGCACAGTGCGGAAGAACAGAAAGGAGATGCCCCGTGACCTGGCAGACCATCAGCTACAGAGAGGACAAGTGGATTATAGGAGGAGGGGCAGTGTGGTGTGCTGCAAGTGGAAGGACAAGAAGGAGGTGCTCACTCTGTCCACCATGCACAAACCTGTCCTGGAAAGAGTCCAGGCCAGTTATGAAAACAAAGAAAAGCCAAAGGCTATAATCAATTACATTCAAAACATGGCAGGGGTGGACCAGAGTGATCAACTCATCGCTTATTTCCCCATGCACCACAAGACCATGAAGTGGTGGAAAAACCTTTCTTCCATCTGTTCACCATGTGCACCATTCAGACCATGATCCTGCTGAATAAGCACAGGAAGAGCAGGAACAAGAAGAGAATGCCACTTGAAGATGTCATCAAGTCTCTCCTCCTAGATCTGTCACCCACTGAAATTGTGCCTCCTGTCGCTGCTGCTGCTGAACCCAGGCATCCTAATTTGAGGCTGAAGGGCCGACACTTCCCAAAACAGCTTCCACCCACTCCGACACAATCCAAACCATGAAAAAACTGCCGTGTGTGCTATGCAAAAATGAAAAAGTGTGGTGCCACTGTGAAAGAACTGAAAAACAAACAGCCACTGACCAACTATTGGTGCCCTGATTGCGGTGAGGCATTGTGTGTGGATCCATGTTTTACAGACTATCACACAAAAAAGACTACACAGAAGACTGATTTTCCTAAACAGTAATCACTTTTCACACACACACACACACACACACACACACAAGAGAAGAGTTATACATTGTGTAACATGTGATTGTAACAAAAAGAAATGCAAGATATGTGGGTGTCTTCAGAGAGAAGATCATTTTGTTGTGGAAGTGGCTATGTACTCTCCATCATCTTTATTTGCAGTGAAGTTCATTACACAGAAACTGAAAATATCAAAGTAAAATGGGTTCTTCTTCTGTGAGGAGACAATTTTGTGCTGGATGAGACAATGTACTTTCCATCATCTTTATCTGTCATGAAATTCAAAACAGAAACTGAAAAAATAAAATAAAATGGGTTCACCTTTTGTGAGGAGACAGTTTTGTGCTGGATGAGGCAATGTACTTTCCATTATCTTTATCTGCAGTGAAGTTCATATCACAGACACTGTGAAAACATCAGAGTAAAATGGGTGCAACTTCTGTGAGGAAACAGTTTTGTGCTGGATGTGGATAAAGTCAACAGTTTTCATCTGGGTTTTGTGTGTTTCTGTGTAAGACACACCAGATCAGCATTCTGCATGGTTGAAGTAAGTGAGAATTTCTCTAATTTTTATCTTATGTGATGTTTTGAAAAATAAAATGTGCATCTTATATGTTGACTACGACTTTTACTTTTTTCGCATTGGGTACCTCTATATACTTGAGTGGCGGTTCAATAAAAAAAAATCCAACAAATACAACAGTGTCATAGGACAAACATTGCTCTTTCTAGTGATACCAAAGACTTAAAGTAAACTTCCCAATAACGCCCAGAAATATCAAGTTGAAAAGCACTAAAAATAGCCCGTCTCCAGGCTACAGTCAGCTAGAGAGTGGCCCGCCTCTGGTGAAAACCCCCTCAGCATAGCTACGTGGTGAAAGAGTTAATAAAATTAGGCACAAGATCTGAAATGATCATAGAAATTAACCATGTAATTCATTTCTTATCCTTAAGAGGCAGTGATATTACTTTCTGTTGGATAATATCTCATTGTTCATTTCATCATAATGTGGTTGACAGGGCAGCCAAAGGAGGAGCTAATGGCTCACTAGACTCAAACAACATATAACTTTCTCTCTCCTTGAATGAATCTTATAACTTAGTGGGCGCCTACGTTAGGAAGCTGTTTCAAGATAATCAGTAAAAGTACCATAGTGATTAGCATGCATTTTATTATCAGCACGATTTGTAAAAAGTTTGATATTAATAGATCTCTACAGTTACCTATGTATAGATGGAAAGTCGATGCTTTCAAAAATACGTACACCAGAAATATTATCTATCTTTGCGAACAGGAAATAACACCTAGTCATTTACTTTCCTGTTTAAAAATAAACCGAGACATTCCGGTACTTTCTATGAACACGATTTCCATCATATTTAGATCAATATTTTTAACATATGAATTTTTTGTCATCATATCAAAAAGTCCAATAGCTAAATATTTGTAATTCGTTACTCTCTCTGTTCATAGTTTACAGTTAACTAGTTTATTGCTTAAATGATTGCTATAGTACGCTGCTTCACTTTTTATTTTTTCGCTTATTCTTTTTATTAATCGTGACATTTTCTGTCCATAGATACAGTTAACTAGTTCATTCTTTCAATAGTTGTAGCACGCTGTTTCATTTGTTATCTTTTTGCTCAATGTCTATAATTCCTCACATTCTCTGTTCATAGTTACAGTTAGCTAGTTTATTGTTAAAGTAGTTCTTATAGTACGCTGCTACGTTTGTTATCTTTTCGCTCCACTCTTCCATTTGCCTTTTCCTTCTTTCTTTCTTGTTTTTCACATGATGTTAGTCCCAATATGGCTCCAATAGTCAGGTGGCCATCCTGCATCTACATCATCTTACCTACATCGCTTTTCTGTGTTCCTGTTTATGTATTATTATTTTGTTGTTATTATTAATTATTATTATATTATTACTATTATTATTATAATCATTATTATTACTATTATTATTGTTATCATTCTCATTATTATTTGTTGGAAATCATTTAATTGAATAGACATTAAACCAATGACCAACACCACTAGCCACATTTGGAGATACTGTATATATAACATGTAGAGACACCTACTGAATAAAACAGCCAAAAGTGAAAACGCCTCCTCAAAACTCCATATAATAGTATCAGGTGGAGGATATTCAGAGGAGATAATCTGAAAAAAAAGAAATTGAAGGCTGCTTTAGGATACTCACAATGGACAAGGAAGTCCTGGAACATCTCAGGAAAACATTTTCCATCTTCTCTGCGAGGCACTGCTTGAAATGTATGGTCTACTTCGGCCTGCAACACCAGAGGTCTGGAACGTCTCAAGAAAACATATTCCCATCCTCACTATGAGGCACCACTTGAAATCCAAGATCTGGTGCAGACTAGAACGACAGAAAATGTTTGATAACAAGCTACCGACACTGGACAAAGTAAAAGACACCATGGAGAAAGCTGGAGGAAATCACTATCCTGGGAAGCTTATGTCTTCAAGACTGTAGCGCATGCCAGTCACTCCAGCAACTAGATGAAATCAGGCTTTCAAACAAATGCCCTGGTCATAGAAGTTGGAGCAAAGGGGATGGTAGGTGCATCAGTCCTATGACTAAATGAACCAGCTCTAAAGTTCTGAGAAAGGAGAGAACCAGTGCCCTAACGGTAATAACATAGGCAGCTGAAAAGAGTTTCAGGTGGACCTGGTTGAGGAGGAACAATAGTGAACGTGGTAAGGTTCAAGATTCCCCAATATGATGCCTACGTTTGATAGCCATGTTGTTAAGACATCCGTCATGAAGGTGGCTTGGCCTTGAGATGCCTTAACCACTTCATACGCGTGGGTTCGAATCCTGACGTAGGACAACACTTTATATAAAAATGGAGGCACACAGAGTTATCTAGGAGTGTGAACTGGATGTGGCCAGGTCTCCTTAGAAAGTAAAGAGTTTAGGGCCAAAACGCTTGGTCGACTGGCATTCTCCTCTGAACAACTGCTGTCCAGCTCTTCCCACAGTTTCTTGCTACTGTGGAAAATAGATAAACCTCTGTCATGTGTGCTAGCGGACAATCCACAATAATCTGTACCTTAAGCTAAAAACGACAAACAGAGAGGTGACGAGGATGAGTGAGTGGGAATGAGGAATGTACGTTAAAGATGAAATGATGTGTGTCAGAGAGGGGGCAAGTGATGGTGGGATTTTAAGAGCGGTGGATTGGTGAGTAGAGGGAGACAAGAGGAAGCTGTCAGGCACAGTGAGACAAGTTTCAGATTGATGGAATATGTGATGGTGAGTATGTACTGTGGTTGTGGTAGTGATGTTTGGAAATGGCTCTGGAATTAAAGAGTTATAGTGCACTTTTGGAGGCTAAGAGCTGTGCAAGTTGTGTAAGAAATCTTGACCACACTTTTACATGTAGTAAATATCAAGTTGTGCCTGCCAAAACACATTCTCACAAAAATAAATTTTGCAGGGGAGCAATTTATCATAGTCATATATATTACTGTTGGAATGGTAAGCATCTTGAAGTATTTCACAATGTGTTATTTGCTATTTGTATCATTAACGTGTCTGTAAACAAACATACATAGCGTCCTCCAGGTTGAATATGGCAAAATCCAGTTTGTATTATTATTGTAGCAAAAGTTGAAGCACATGTGCACTCTGAAGAAGACACAGATGTCTGATCACACTAGTGATGTACTGCTGTAAATTGCTCTCAGCTATTCAGTGTAAAGCATTTTCCTGACATACTGACATATGCATAAGTACATTATACAGAAATATCGTGATGCAGCAGTGGGACATGCAATCTGTCTAGTTTTCAATGTATACCACTGAACGTTGTTTCGTGTTTTTGTTATTGTAATAATTAGTGTTCAACATATAAGATACGCTAGAAGAATGTTGAATTGAAACTTGTTATATTATCCAAGAAGCTATGAACTTCTATTGGCATTGTGCCATAAAAGTATCATCATACTCATCATACGATTTAACGAGCTACAGAAAAACATTCAAAACTTTAGAACAGTCAGGTGTCATCAGTTTGGGAAGGGATGTGTGTGTGTGTATGTATGCGCACGTGTGTGTGAACATACATATATATACGTATGCGCGCGCGTGTGTGTGCGTACGTGTGTGTATGTATGTGTCTGTGTGTGTGTGTATGTGTGTGTGTGTGTGTGTGTGTGTGTGGTGTGTGTGTGTGTGTGTGTGTGAGCGTGCGTGTGTGTGTGTGTGTGTGTGTGTGCTACGAGGATGTAAGTGCCTGTGCTTGCGTATGCGCTCGTCTGTGTGTATGTGCGCGTGTGTAAGATAAAGGAACACACAGACGCACAAACACACGGACAGACATACACACTGACATATAGACACGCACACACAGACACGGAAACAGACAGACAGACAGACACAGACACAGACACACACACACGCGCACACACACACGCGCACACACACACACACACACACACACACACACACACACACACACACACACACACACACACCACATACGCAGACATGTGAATGGAATGCAAGCAGTGAAGATCAAATCCAAAACTCCCTCTGATATTTCACATCATCAGTTTTTAGCTTCACGCATTGAAACACTAATATAGAGAAGACTCAAGATGTGGCCATAATTATCGTGATTTTACTTTTGGAACTGGAGACCAAACCCATGATGAAATGTTTGACGCTACGTTTTAAAGCCTAACCGATAAGCTGTACCTTCAGTCTTTATTTTCTTGACAACATATAAGCAGCTACAATCATGCATACAAAACAATTCATGTAAACTAAAACACCCAAAAAATGTTTCATGCTGTAGATTGCATTTTCAGTTAGTCAGGCATGTTTTTCTATTATACAGAATGAATATCATTCAACAGTGAACATTGTTTTATGCAGCATGGTAAAGATATTGCTTGCTTTTCCTTTCAGAAATAGTGATTGAAGCACTAATCAAATAAATTTATATGTGTGTGTCTATGTGTGTGTACAAACATATTGTTCCTTTAAAATCTAGATTCTCTCTCTCTCTCTCTCTCTCTCCTCTCTCTCTCTCTCCTCTCCTCTCTCTCTCTCTCCCTCTCTCTCTCTCACACTCCCTCTCTCTTGCTTCCTCTCCCTCCCTCCCCCTCTCTCTCTTTCTCTGTCTCCCTCTTTTGTTTTACTTTCACACACAGACAAAGTGGGCCAATAGATTTTACCATATAATTCTTATTCAAATGCTAATGAAATGCATAATGCCCACCACAGCAAAGTGGTGAGCCTACTATTAGAGTTATCTGCTTTTACAACAGTATTAGGGATACGTGTAATAATATCCTTTGAAAGAGCACCATTCCTTATGCATTTACAATGTGCCAATATACTTTTCAAGATATATATACAAATATATATATATATATACATACATATATATATATATAATACATATATATATATATATATATATATATATGTGTATATATATATATTATCTATATATGTATGTATATATATAATATATATATATATATTGGTTATAATAACCACAATTCCTACTTTATCTTGCAAGCCAGATGTTTATTCAATCTGATTGACCTCTCTATGATAGTTCGCATTAATAGTTCCATTTCCCGGTTTTCTTTGGAACAGCAATGAAAATTGATTTTGACATATCTTTGGGGATTTTTCCGATGTCATAAGTTTCATATAGGAGGACTGTCATTTAATTTTTATACCGAATTCCACCAGAGCTTCAATCATCTCTGTAGTAATATCGTCTGGTCCTGGGGCTTTTCCTGGTTTCATCTTTTTTAATGCTGCTCTAACTTCATCTTTCATTATAATGCCATATACATACTAAAAACCATCACTGAGAGGTCAGTCGAGTTTAATAAGGATTTATATTTATGCTTTGTTGATTATACAGAGGCCTTCAATTGGGTAAGACATGAAGAATTGATCAACCAAATAGACAGATTAAATACTGATAGAAAAGATCTACAAATGCTCTGAAATATGCATTGGGAACAAACAGCTGCAATGAGAATAGTTAACGATATAAGCTCTTTCCAAAATATCAAAACATGAGTCAGACAAGGTTGTGTTTTGTCACCACATCTGTTTTCACTGTTACATCATGAAAAACCTAGAAGAATGCCCTTGATTAAAGGCTGGGGATAAACAACATTCGCTACGCAGATGACACTGTGCTTATCACAGAAAGTGAAAAAGACCTAAAAATCTTGTGAATATGATAGAAATAGAAAGCAAAAATAAAGGGTTGGACCTAAATGCAAGAAGATTTAAGTTACGATAATCAGTGAAAAACATGAAATCCCCTTATACAAAATAATAGCAAGCAGCACAACTTTGAGACAGGTTGATAAGTTTAAATATCTTAAAACGATCATCTCAGCAGACGGCAGATTCACATCAGAAACAGCCAGCAGAATTGGCCAAACCAAAACAGCATTCAAGAAGATTAAAAGCATTCTTACCAACAAATGCCTATCAATTAACATCAGGAACAAAATTCTTGAGTGTTAGATAGAACCGATAATGTTATACGGTTGTAAGGCGTAAACAGTCAACACACAAAGCCAAAACGAGATTGAGAAAACCAAGATGTGGTTTCTAAGAAGATGTTGAGAGTTCAATAGACAGTAAAGAAAACAAATGAGACAGTCTTGATTGAAGCAGACACAAGACGATGATTGATAAAAAAAAGATTAGGAAAAGACAGGCAAAATTTATAGGCCATTTTATGAGGAAAAGGAATTAGAGCGCCTGTGCACAACAGGAGAGCTGGTGGGAAAGAAAGCTCCAGATAGACCCAGGGAGAAAATATTGGACGGACTTGCAAAGTGGCTGAGGACAAAGAGGGTGGAAGATGTGCTTGCGGCAACAAGGGATAGATACATATAGAGGGCTATGATCGCCAAAGCCATGCGGCAGTGCACATGATAATGATGATGATGATATATATATATAATATGCATATATATATATATATATATATATATATATATATATATATACGTATGTATATATATATATATATATATATGTATGTATACATGTGTGTGAAAATTCATATAGATTTATATATATATATGTACGTATGTATGCATAAGTGTATGTGTGTATGTGTGTATGTATGTGTGTGTGTGGGTGTGGGTGTATGGTGTGTGTGTGTGTGTGTGTGTGTGTGTGTGTGTGTGTGTGTGTTGTTGTGTGTGTGTTTCTGGTTCGTGTTTACTTGAACGCTGGCAGTTACTTTGATTCAGATTACTATTCTTACGAAACAAAACGCTAGGAAAACCACGCAAGGCACCTCGAAATACACGATTTTGCTTTTTAACATCCTAAATTTGTTTTCTTACATGTCATTATGTCTGTGATTTTTCTCATTTTATTTTCATTTTTTGAAAAAGATGAGCTGGAACATGTTATTTGTCTGGAGAACTTGAAGCATTTTCAAAAAAGACATGAAGAGACATTATTTTTTTTTCTAAAACCGTGTTACAAAATGACACTCAAAAGTTGTGTTGTCAAGTTGTTTCTGAAATCAAAAGACTTTCACCTTTTACGTGCGATGCAGCGTTTAGTTTTGGAAAGAGCAACGTGCAAAGATAACATTACAGCACCAATTTACTGACAAAAATTAGCAATGCTAGAATAATTCAGCTGACGGTTTTACCTGTGTGAGAGCATAAATGAATTGTACGAGTCTGTGTGTGTGTGTGTAGTGCACAGTGTCATATACGAAGCATGCGTGTCGGTTAATTTTTCTGAAGAACAAACACAACAGTACAATCTTTCTGATCTGTGTGGGAACAGAAAACCTCCAGACACCGAAAAATAAATACATAGTTGAAAGCTCCACACTCACGTCATGATTTAAAGTGAAATGTAAACATGAACCTAAAGGAACATAAAATCAACTGAACAGCGCTCAGCATATGAGGTTAGTGACTGGGATGCAAGGTATTTGTGAGAATGTTTGCAATCAGTATGAAAGGAACACAACTGCAGAGCATCATAATATTGACTGCTAGTCAATAACTCAAGTCACTTGTTGGTGAAGAAAATATTTTTGTTGCTTCTCGCCCTATAACTGTATCACGACTTTAATCATTTGTGTAATTCCCTGTTCGCCATAACACTGTTTGTACCAGTCTGTTCGTCATGGTAATCCACACACCATGTCATAAATCATGGATGTTCACTGTACTATTCAAAACATTTTCTCATAATTTATGGCATGATTCCAGCTTGAAGAAAAGGCTTCTGTTTTCAGAGACAGAGGAGTGAGGGGAGGGATAGTAGGTATAGCATATGCTCTCTCAGAAAATA
>JAPXFY010002730.1:0-2500 GCA_030674185.1 Monoplex corrugatus
CATACACACACACATACACACACACACATACACACACACACACACACACACACACACACACACACACACACACACACACACACACACACCTCACCGCCGTCGATATGAAACAGTCTCACCCTTGTTAACATTTTCTAAGGAAGTTCAGAAATGGAAAGAAAAGCACAGAAAGGAAAAAGGTACATCTGCAGAGACAATCAGAGGGAGGAGAAAGAATGATCCAACCGCCCCTCTCTCCTCATCTCCCCCCCAAAAAAACAACAACAAACAAACAAACTCAAAAATATTTTCAGAAAACAAAATTGCTGATAATAAGCCCACCACGATCGTCAAGCCATAGCAATTATCCCGTCTGTTATGGAGGAAGTGCCCAGACCAAGCCAAGGAGACGCAGTTACAAATTCCAAGCCGCGTAATCATATGCAAGACCTGGGTGATGCCTTGGCAGGAGCTCCCACCCTGGATGTTAAGGGAAACGAACGGGCCGGTAAACTTGCAGGCAGTGTTACTACAACAAAAACTCTCCGTCTTGGAAAGTCTGAGATCCTTAGACGCTTTGAACCATACCCTCGTGAACAAGGTATGAGTCACCATACCATCGAACATCTTACCCAAAAAGGATTGGACCAGAAAGAAGTGGCTGGAAATTCACTATGGAAGGAAAAAACAAGAGCTATCATTAATCATCAGACCAACATTGGTATCATCTCAAATGTAACACTGCACAGGCTGTTACAGCGTGGAATGGAAACTGTTTGGGATTTTCCTGAGACAGAGATAAAGGAAAAGTGAAGAAAAGGAAAAGATAACTGAAGAACAAGCAAGTTTGCCAAACCGTCTCTGTGTGTGTGTGTGTGGGGGGGGGGGGGGCTGTTTGCTGATTGTTATGCAGATATATCTTACTTACTTACTTATTTACTTACTTACTCACTCACTCATTCACTCATATACCTATGATTAACCCTTTGACTCCCGCACCTATCCACCAACTGCAAAAACTTAACCCTTTGACTCCCGCACCCTATCCACCAACTGCAAAAACTTAACCCTTTGACTCCCATACCCTATCCACCAACTGCAAAAACTTAACCCTTTGACTCCCTCACTCTATCCACCAGCTTATAGGGTTAAGCTTTTGCTATGCTCACATGGTTAAGAATACAGGATGCTGGTAGACAGGGTGAGGGAATCAAAGGGTTAAGTTTTTGCTATGCTAACATGGTTGAGAATGCAGGATGCTGGTGGACAGGGTGCGGGAGTCAAAGGGTTAAGAAAATATTGTCTTCACCTAGTTGACAGACAGCTGAGCATTTGTGCATTGACTGGATAGTGGTGGTGTTTTTCTGTCATGTGAGAGGAGTTTATACAGAATAGCTAGTTGTGTTATGATTCAGACCTTTAATTATTTATTTATTTACTTTATATATACGTTCCTTTTTATGGTAAGATATACAGATAAACATGTCATTTACATACAACCGAGATTATTCCAGTGATGGGTTGATAAAATACCAGTATAAGATATAGACAAGGTAAAACATAGTCTAACTAGGGCCTCAGGACCTGGCCAGCTCATGGATTTATGTGCAGGCTTAAGGCATGTGCCACGATCACCATACACATGGCACCTGTGACGTTAGTGCATATGGAATTCGTTCCGAGCGCGGAGACGTTGTTTTGAAAAACTGAAACTGAAACTGAGAAGAAAGCTTTATGTCAGCGGCCTTTCGTACATCTACCCAGCTGTGAAGGGTACCATAAGCTGATGGACCCTGTCCAGGGTTGAGGAAGGTAATGCAGCAAGGAAGAGGAGTGCAGGACACTGCTGGCATCGAGAAAAGTGGTGGAGGTTTTTTTTTTTTTTTTTTTTTTTTTTTGAAATCCCGAACATTTTCTAAAGGAACTTTGTTATACCAAAGGAAATAAGAGGGAAGCAGGGAGAATTTTTTTTAAATATCAACTAAGTAACATAACTCTTGAGAGTCACGGAGTTATCTCCCATGTAGAATAATTTCTCAAACCCAACAAAAGGAATGTTCTGAGCTTACCACTTTATGCTTTGTGGCTACCGTCTATGCTAACTGAATGGGTAGCGCAAACTGTGTTGGGTTTGAGAAATTCTACATGGGAGATAACTCCGTGACTCTCAAGAGTTATGTTACTTAGTTGGAAGTTTGTTGGTTAATATGTCATGATTGTTTCAGTGTCTTTAGTCCTTTGATATGTAGCACTGTTGTTGTTTTCTTGGCGTTCAAGTTTGTCCACCATGTATAGAATTTCTTTTATGCTGTCTCCCTCTCTCTCTTGTGCAGACATATACACACGCACGCACATACACACACACACACGCAGACACATGCATGCACACACACACACACACACACAAACACACAAACACACACACACACACAAACACACACACACACACATACACACACACACATACACACACACACACACAAACACACACACACACAAACACACACAACACACAAACACA
>JAPXFY010002730.1:15000-25443 GCA_030674185.1 Monoplex corrugatus
CGTTTGGTGTCATCTGTTGTCGTTTGGGTCGTTGTTCATCTTTGCGTTTGGTGTCGTTTGGTGTCTTGTGTCTTTGGTTGTTTGGTTCATCTGTTGTCGTTGGTGTCATTGTTGTCGTTTGTGTCGTTTGGTGTCATCTTTGCGTTGGTTCTTGTTTGTCGTTGGTGTCATCTGTTGTCGTTTGGTGTCATCTGTTTCGTTTGTGTTTGTGTATCGTGTCGTTGTGTCGTTTGGTGTCTTGTTTGTGTTTGTGTCGTTTGGTGTCGTTTGTGTCTGTGTCGTTTGTGTCAGTCGTTGTCGTTGGTGTATCTGTTGTCGTTTGTGTTCGTTTGTGTGTCATCTGTTGTCGTTTGGTGTCGTTTGTGTCATCTGTCGTTGTGTGTTTGGTGTCGTTGTGTCATCTGTTGTCGTTTGGTGTCACCTTTGCGTCTGTTTGGTGTCATCTGTTGTCGTTTGGTGTCACTTTTTTGTCGTTTGTGTCATTTCGTTGTGTCGTTTGGTGTCATCTTTGTTTGTCGTTTGGTGTATCATTTTTTTGTCGTTTGGTGCATCATTCGTTTGGTGTCGTTTGGTGTCATCTTTTGCCGTCTGGGTCGTTTGTGTCGTTTGGTGTCATCTTAGTTGTCGTTTGTGTCATCTGTTGTCGTTTGGTGTCGTTTGGTGTCATTTTGCCGTCTGTGTCGTTTGGTGTCGTTTGGTGTCATCTTCGTTGTCGTTTGGTATCATCTGTTCGTCTGTGTTTGGTGTCATCTTTTGCGTCTGGTGTCTTTGGTGTCGTTTGGTGTCATCTTGTTGGTCGTTTGGTGTCATCTGTTGTCGTTGGTGTCATCTGTTGTCGTTTGGTGTCGTTTGGTGTCATCTGTTGTCGTTTGGGTGTTGTCATCTGTGTGTCGTTGTGGTGTCATCTGTTTCGTCTGGTGTCATCTGTTGTCATTTGTGTCGTTTGGTGTCATCTGTGTCGTCTGGTGTCATCTGTTGTGTCGTTGGTGTCATCTGTGTCGTTTGGTGTCATCTGGTTTGTCGTTTGGTGTCATCTGTTGTCGTTTGGTTTGGTCGTTTGGTGTCATCTGTTGTCGTTTGGTGTTTGTTGTCGTTGGTGTCATCTGTTGTCGTTTGGTGTCGTTTGTGTCATCTGTGTTTGGTGTCATCTTTGTCGTTTGGTGTCATCTGTTGTCGTTTGGTGTCTTTGGTGTCTTTGTGTCGTCTGGTGTCGTTTGGTGTCATCTGTTGTCGTTTGTGTCGTTTGGTGTCATCTGTTTCGTTGGGTGTCGTTTGGTGTCATCGTTGTCGTTGTGCGTCTGGTGTCGTTTGTGTCGTCTGGTGTCGTTTGTGTCTTGTGTCTTTTACGTCTGTGTCGTTGGTGTCGTTGTTGTCGTTGTCGTTTGTGTCATCTTTGCGTTGGTGTCTTGTTCGTTTGGTGTCATCTTACCGTTTGGTGTCGTTTGGTTCATCGTTGCGTTGTGTCGTTTGGTGCTTTGCGTTTGGTGTCTTGTGTCGTTTGTTCTTTGTGCTCTGTGTCGTTTGGTGTCATCTGTTTCGTTGGTGTCATCTGTTGTCGTTTGGTGTCGTTTGGTGTCATCTGTTTCGTTTGGTGTGTTTGGTGTCATCTGTGTCGTTTGGTGTCGTTTGGTGTCATCTGTTGTCGTTTGTGTCTTGGTGTCATTGTGTCGTTTGGTGTCATCTGTGTCGTTGGTGTCTTGTGTCTTGTTGTCGTTTGGTGTCGTTTTGTGTCATCTGTGTCGTTTGGTTCGTTTGGTGTCATCTGTTGTCGTTGGTGTCGTTTGGTGTCTCTGTTGTCGTTTGGTGTCATCTGTTGTCGTTGTGTCGTTTGGTGTCATCTTTGTCGTTTGGTGTCTTGTTCTCTTTGTGTCTGTTGTCGTTTGGTGTCATCTGTTGTCGTTTGGTGTCTTTGGTTCATCTGTTGTCGTTGTGTCGTTTGTGTCATTGTGTCGTTTGGTGTCGTTGTGTCATCTGTGTCGTTTGGTGTCGTTGGTGTCGTTTGGTGTCATCTGTTGCGTTGGTGTCGTTTGGTTTTCTGTGTCTTTGGTGTCATCTTTTCGCTGGTTCGTTTGGTGTCTCTGTGTCGTTTGTGTCAATTTTTTTTTTTTTTTTTTTTTTTTTTTTTTTTTTTTTTTTTTTTTTTTTTTTTTTTTTTTTTTTTTTTTTTTTTTTTTTTTTTTTTTTTTTTTTTTTTTTTTTTTTTTTTTTTTTTTTTTTTTTTTTTTTTTTTTTTTTTTTTTTTTTTTTTTTTTTTTTTTTTTTTTTTTTTTTTTTTTTTTTTTTTTTTTTTTTTTTTTTTTTTTTTTTTTTTTTTTTTTTTTTTTTTTTTTTTTTTTTTTCGTTTGGTGTCATCTGTTGTCGTTTGGTGTCATCTGTTGTCGTTTGGTGTCATCGTTTTTGTCATCTGTTGTCGTTTGGTGTCACGTTGTTGGTGTCATCTGTTGTCGTTTGGTGTGTTTGGTGTCATCTGTGTCCGGTTTGTGTCGTTTGGTGTCATCTGTTGTCGTCTGGTGTCATCTGTTGTCGTTTGTTGTCGTTTGTGCTCTGTTGTCGTTTGGTCATCTGTTGTCGTTGGTGTCATCTGTTGTCGTTGTGTCATCTGTGTCGTTTGGTGTCATCTTTGTCGTTGGTGTCGTTTGGTGTCATCTGTTGTCGTTTGGTGTCATCTGTTGTCGTTTGGTGTCTCTGTGTCGTTTGTGTCGTTTGGTGTCATCTGTTGTCGTTTGGTGTCATCTTTGTCGTTTGGTGTCATCTGTTGTCGTCTGGTGTCACGGTTGTGTCATCTGTTGTCGTTTGGTGTCGGTCTTGTGTCGTTTGGTGTCATCTGTTGTCGTTTGGTGTCATCTGTTGTCGTTTGGTGTCATCTGTGTCGTTTGGTGTCATCTGTTGTCGTTTGTGTCATCTGTGTCGTTTGGTGTCATCTGTTGTCGTTTGGTGTCATCTGTTGTCGTTGTGTCGTTTGGTGTCATCTGTTGTCGTTGGTGTCCTTGTTTGGTGTCATCTGTTGTCGTTTGGTGTCATTGGTGTCGTTTGGTGTCGTTTGTGTGTCATCTGTTGTCGTTGTGTCGTTGGTGTCATCTGTTGTCGTGTGTCATGTTGTCGTTTGGTGTGTTTGGTGTCATCTGGTGTCGTTTGGTGTCATCTGTTGTCGTTTGGTGTCATCTGTTGTCGTTTGGTGTCGTTGTTGTCTCTGTGTCGTTTGGTGTCGTTTGGTGTCATCTGTTGTCGTTTGGGTCGTTGTGTCATCTGTTGTCGTTTTGTGTCTTTGTGTCGTTTTGGTGTCATCTGTTGTCGTTTGGTGTCGTTTGGTTCATCTGTTGTCGTTTGGTGTCGTTTGTGTCATCTGTTTCGGTCGTTTGGTGTCATCTGTTGTCGTTGGTGCGTTGTTCATCTGTTGTCGTTTTGTGTCATCTGTTGTCGTTTGTGTCGTTTGTGTCATCTGTTGTCGTTTGGGCCGTTTTGGTGTCATCTGTTGTCGTTTGGTGTCATCTGTTGTCGTTTGGTGTCGTTTGGTGTCATCTGTTGTCGTTTGGTGTCATCTGTTGTCGTTTGGTGTCATCTGTTGTCGTTTGGTGTCTCTGTTGTCGTTGTGTCATCTGGTGTCGTTTGGTGTCGTTTGGTGTCGTTTGGTGTCATCTGGTTCGTCTGGTGTCGTCTGATGTCACTGTTGTCGTTTGGTGCGTTTGGTGTCGTCTGTTGTCGTTGGTGTCACTGGTGTCATCTGTTTCGTTTGTGTCGTTTGGTGTCATCTGGTGTCATCTGTTGTCGTTTGGTGTCATCTGTGTCATCTGTTGTCGTTTGGTGTCATCTGTTGTCGTTTGGTGTCATCTGGTCATCTGTTGTCGTTTGTATCATCTGTTGTCGTTTGGTGTCATCTGGTGTCATCTGTTGTCGTTTGGTGTCATCTGTTGTCGTTTGGTATCATCTGTTGTCGTTGGTGTCATCTGGTGTCATCTGTTGTCGTTTGGTGTCATCTGTTGTCGTTTGGTGTCATCTGTGTCATCTGTTGTCGTTTGGTGTCATCTGTTTGTCGTTGGTGTCGATTGGTGTCATCTGTTGTCGTTTGGTGTCATCTGTTGTCGTTTGGTATCATCTGTTTGTCGTTTGGTGTCATCTGTTGTCGTTTGGTATCATCTGTTGTCGTTTGGTGTCATCTGGTGTCATCTGTTGTCGTTGTATCATCTGTTGTCGTTTGGTGTCTTGGTGTCATCTGTTGTCGTTGGTGTCATCTGGTGTCATCTGTTGTCGTTTGGTGTCATCTGTTGTCGTTTGGTGTCATCTGTTGTCTGTGTCATCTGGTGTCATCTGTTGTCGTTTGTCATCTGTTGTCGTTTGGTGTCATCTGGTGTCGTCTGTTGTCGTTTGGTGTCATCTGTTTTCGTTTGGTGTCGTCTGGTGTCGTTTGGTGTCATCTGGTGTTATCTGGTGTCATTTGGTGTCGTCTGGTGTCGTTTGGTGTCATCTGGTGTCATCTGTTGTCGTCTGGTGTCGTTTGGTGTCGTCTGGTGTCGTTTGGTGTCGACTGGTGTCGTTTGGTGTCATCTGGTGTCTTCTCGTCTCGTCTGGTGTCATCTCTGGTGTTGTCTCGTCTTGTGTTGTCTCGTCTTGTGTCGTCTGGAGTTTTCTGGTGTCATTTGGTGTCGTTTCGTCTGGCGTCGTGTCGTCTGGTGTCGTGTTTGGTATCGTCTGGAGTCGAATCGTCTGGTGTCGTCTGGCGTTGTCTGCAATAAAAACTCGAATCGCACCAATGGCATATTATATCGTACATCGATTACCCGGACAAACATTTAGTGTTACCCCCAGTACAGTAAACACAAGAATCACACAATCAGAAGTTGATATTCTGCATTCATTAACCCTGACAAGGAATTTATGTTACTGTAAGGATAAACGTAAATTACATCATGGACCATAAAGAAAACATAAAAATATGAGCACTCAAACATATATAAAAATGGACCTGAATTATATCAAATTGCTGGTGCACTCATATTTCCTTAGAGCCAGAAAAATGTACTTAACACAACTATCCAGTTATTCCTACTAAGCAGTTTTATATAATTAAGACCCGTTTTTATATGTGTTTGAGTGCTGATAGTTATGGCATATTATATCGTACATCGATTATACGGACAAACAGTTCGTGTTACTCCCCCCCCCCCCCCCCCCCCCGAAAAAGCAAACATGAATCACACAATCGGTAGTTGACATTTTGCATTGATTACCCTGGCAAGGAATTCGTGTTACTGTAAGGATAAACATGAATCACACTAACGGCCATAAAGAAAAGATAACTATGAGCACTCAAAAATATATAAAAACGGGCCTAAATATATATATATATATATATAATTACTTTGCACCGTTCATTTCCTTAGAGCCAAAAATGCACTGAACACAACTATCCAGTTATTATTCCTACGCAGTTTTACATAATTTATACCCGTTTTTATATATATGACCTCACACCACGAAATCAGTCTTAACTAGCATTTTGGGCATTTTGAGATATACATATCACTGGAAAGTGTACATTCTGCTGATTACTTTGGTACTTGAATAAAGCTTGTACTAAAAAAAAAATATAGATGTTATGTATGTTTAAAGTCATTAAGTTGTATGACGGCCATTTTGAGAAAACGGCCTCTAAAGTTTTTGTGTGCTCTCCTACATATTTTCCTTAGATTACTTTATTTGGTGGCTTTGACCCAGTTTGTTTCTAATTTTCGCTGTCATTATCTGAAAGGTGCACCAAAGAGCTTTCCGTCAGTATATTACATGTGCGGGTACTGTACAGGTTACGGTTCATAATAAGAGACAAAAATAGGTACTTTTGGTAAGAAATTGCGTTCTTTCTGCTGCGATCAGTGCATTAAAATACCATTTTAAATTGATAAATAATATTTTTTCAAGAAAAACATTTTTGTGGGGATAGATTATAGTCTACAGAAATCAATTTGGAGAAAAAGTCAAAACACCCAGATAGACTCTCAGTCACCTTTTCAGCTCCTAGTGCTGTTCGATTGACTGCGAGTTAAGACTGATTTCGTGGTGGGAGGTCACAATTATTTTTGAGTGCTCATAGTTATGGCATATTATATCGTACATCGATTACCCGGACAAACATTTCGTATTGCCCCCAGTACAGTAAACACAAGAATCACACAACCAGCTGTCGATATTCTGCATTCATTACCCTGACAAGGAATTCATGTTACTGTAAGGATAATCGTGAATTATACCATGGGCCATAAAGAAAACATAACTATGATCACTCAAAGGTATACAAAAACGAACCTAAGTTATATAAAATTGCATGTGCACCTCGCATTTCCTTAGAGCCATAAATGCACTTAATACAACTATCCTGATAGTTATGGCACATTATATCGTACATCGATTATACCGACAAACACTTCGAGTTCCCCCCCCCCCCCCCCCCCCCGAAAAAACAAACATGAATCACGCAATCAGTAGTTGACATTCTGCATTGATTACCCTGGCAAGGAATTCGTGTTACTGTAAGGATAAACATGAATCACACTAACGGTCATAAAGAAAATATAACTATGAGCACTCAAAAATATATAAAAACGGACCTAAAATATATATATATATAATTACTTTGCACCATTCATTTCCTTAGAGCCAAAAATGCACTGAACACAACTATCCAGTTATTATTCCTACGCAGTTTTATATAATTTGGACCCGTTTTTATAATTATATGTTTGAGTGCTCATAGTTATGGCATATCATATCGTACATCGAATACCCGGACAAAGATTTCGTATTAACCCCAGTAAAAACAAGAATCGTAAGTCCCGGGGGCTGCCGGGGGCTCTTTAAGTATGAATAGTATCCCACCTTTTCTCGAAATTATGTTCTTCAAATGTCCTCTTTTCTGCCACTCTGTTCGTATCTGCTTTGCTCCTGTATTTCTTTTGCTAACATTTTTCTTGTCCATTCAGCTGTACGTGTTCTATAAAGCCTTATCTACTCTCTCCAAGGAGTAATGATATAAATGTGTTAAGTGCCATTTTGACCCAAAGGAAATATGAAGTGCTGAAGCAATTTTATATAATTCAGACCCGTTTTATGTATGTTTGTGTGCTCATAATTATGTGTACTTTATTATTCGCTTTTTTTTTTTTTTTTTTTTTTTTTGGTGATAAATTGGGCTGAACGGTCAACGCAAAAAAGGCATAATTATCCGTAAATTATGTCCGTGAATGCGTTGGTATGTGTGTTCACTTTTCTTTCCCAGGCTCTTCATGTTTTCAGGGTTAACGAGGTGTTTGTGTATGTTTTGGGATGGTTATGGCCCTTGATTCAGATTACTGTAAAGAAAACGTTAATGACACCAACGGCATTTTATGTTTAACCTTTTCACTTCCGCACCCTATCCACCACAAATGCCTATCTATTAACATCAGGAAGAGAGTTCTTGAATGTTATATAGAACCAATACTGTTGCACGGATGTGAGGCGTGGACAGTCAGCAAGCAAAGCCAGAACAAGATTGAGGCAGCCGAGATGTGGTTTCTAAGAAGAATGTTGAGAGTTCCATGGACAGCAAAGGAAACAAAGGAGACAGTCTTGATGGAGGCAGACACAAGTAGATCACTCATAATGAAGATTAGGAAAAGACAGGCAACATTTATAGGCCATTTTATGAGGAAGGGGGAATTAGAGCACCTGGTCTTAACGGGAAAGCTGGAGGGAAAGAGAGCACCGGGTAAACCCAGGGAGAAAATGCTGGACGGACTTGCAGAGTGGCTGGGGACTAGTGGGGTGGGAGAGATGCTAGGGGCAACGAGAGATAGAGACAGATGGAAGTCCATGATCGCCAACGCCATGCGGCAGGGCACCTGATGATGATGATGACCCTATCCACCAACTGCAAAAACTTAACCCTTTGTCTCCCTCACCCTATCCACCAGCTTCCTGCAGGAAGCTGGTGGATAGGGTGAGGGAGACAAAGGGTTAAGTTTTTGCTTTGAGTTAACTCTTTGACTCCGCACCCTATCCACCAGCTGCAAAAACTTGACTCTTTGACTCCTTCACCCAGTCCAGCAGCTTCTTGTGTAACTCCATCACCCTGTCCATCAGCTTCCTGCAGGAAGCTGGTGGACAGGGTGAGGGAGTCAAAGGTTTATACATTTTTGCTTTGCTAGCATGGTTAACAATGCACGATGCTGGTGGACATGGTGCGGGACTCAAAGGGTTAATAAGTTTTTGCAGTTGGTGAATGGGTGGACAAGAAAATGATAGCAACAGAAAGACGGGAGCGAAGAAGATACAAAGAGAGTGGCAGAAAAGACGACAATTCAAGCACAGAATTTCGAGACGAGGTGTGATACAATATGTTTATGTTAGTCCTGATATGGCTGTAGTAGTCGGCTGGGCTATAAGCAACGCACAAACCGAAAATATTCTAATGTGAATTACCCGGACAAAGAAATCATGTACGTTCCCGTTAAAATGTGAACCGCGGAAACGACACTTTATAATTATTCTACACTGACTTACACGGACAAAGGCCAGGCGAGTCAGACGACATACTGTGAGGTCATTTAGGGTGAGAGGGGATGGGTTATTGTTGTTATTGTTGTTGTTGTTGTTTAAAGCCCAACCGACTGCATAGAGCCATATCAGGGCTATAACCGCTTCAAAACATACAAAACTTTAACAGGAAAAACGAAAATAAGATAAAATCAAGTACACATATTTGATCAATGTATTCGCGCACATAGTCTAAGGACGTGCTTCCGGTGTAGACCACTCCGTCCAATTTATCGCATGGGGGATCTAAAAAAGCATACCTGGATACAAATTTAAGCATACCCAAGGACACCAAAACATACATAAAAACGGGCATAAATTGCCTAAAATTGCTTCCGCATATCTCACCTCCCTAGA
Organism: Monoplex corrugatus; assembly: GCA_030674185.1. NCBI lineage: Eukaryota > Metazoa > Mollusca > Gastropoda > Littorinimorpha > Ranellidae > Monoplex > Monoplex corrugatus. The sequence continues at coordinate 23,923 of JAPXFY010002730.1, forward strand.
GCCAAAAATGCACTTAATACATGTACCCAATTATCAATCCTAAGAAAAAGTACGTAAGACTTTATCGAACACATACAGGTGAATGGACCAGCAAGGCAGAAAATGACAGGAAGAAATGACAGAAAACAAAGGAACAAGGCAGAAACAAAGAGAGTGACAGAAAAGAGGAAATATCTAGCACAGAATTTCCAGAAGGTGGGAATACTATTTATACTGAAAGAGCCCCCGGCATCCCCACGGGGATGAAGGGTTGGGTCTGGTCATGAGTAAGTAGTGGGTAAATGGCGGAATGTGTTAACCCTTTGACTCCTGCACCCTGTCCACCAGCATCCTGAAGCTAGCAGAAACTTTGCCCACTGATTCCCTTACCCTATGCACCGGCTTCCTTCAGGAAGTCGGTGGATAGGGTGAGAGAGTCAAAGGGTTAAAATTTTGCAAGTTGATGGATAGGGTGAAGGAGTGAAAGGGTTAAGTTTTTGCACTTGATGGATAGAGTGAAGGAGTCAAAGGGTTAAATTTTTGCAAGTTGATGGATAGGGTGAAGGAGTGAAAGGGTTAAATTTTTGCAAGTTGATGCATAGGGTGAAGGAGTGAAAGGGTTAAGTTTTTGCAGTTGATGGATAGGGTGAAAGAGTGAAAGGGTTAAGTTTTTGCAGTTGATGGATAGGGTGAAGGAGTGAAAGGGTTAAGTTTTTGCAGTTGATGGATAGGGTAAAGGAGTCAAAGGGTTAAGTTTTTGCAGTTGACGGATAGGGTGTGGGAGTCAAAGGGTTACGTTTTTGCAGTTAATGGATAGGGTGTAGGAGTCAAAGGGTTACGTTTTTGCAGTTAATGGATAGGGTGTGGGAGTCAAAGGGTTACGTTTTTGCAAGTTGATGGATAGGATGAAGGAGTGAAAGGGTTAAGTTTTTGCAGTTGATGGATAGGGTGAAGGAGTCAAAGGGTTAAGTTTTTGCAGTTAATGGATAGGGTGTGGGAGTCAAAGGGTTACGTTTTTGCAGTTGATGAATAGGGTGAAGGAGTCAAAGAGTTAAGTTTTTGCAGTTGACGGATAGGGTGAGGGAGTCAAAGGGTTAAGTTTTTGTAGTTGATGGATAGGGTGAGGGAGTCAAAGGGTTAAGCGGGGGTGTTCAGATTTGAGAGGTGCTGGGGGGGGGGGGAGGGAGGAGGAGCGGGAGGGAGAGACACGCGATGGTTTTTAAAAAAGACGCCATAAAAGAATGGCGGAGCCTGTTATGAGCGCTCGATAGTTTGTTTATGAATGACAGAGACATAAACCACTCTCCTTTTGTGAGGGTCGGGGAGGCCGGAAAAGGCTCTATAATCTTTCATGAAATAAACCCTCTTCTTCACCTTTAACCCCCTTCCCCCCCCCCCCCCCCCACACACACACATACACGCATGCATACTCACACACACAACCCTGCACAAACTGACGTAACCTAACTGTTCTAAAGTTCTGAATGCATTTTTTTTTGCTCGTTAAATCGTATTGTGTCAGCTTTTATGGCACAATGCCAA
>JAPXFY010002731.1:5000-12500 GCA_030674185.1 Monoplex corrugatus
CATTAATTGAGTTATTTGTGCCAGCAAAACAGAAGGCTCATGCTGGTGTTTTAGAGGTGTAAAAAAGTGGAACTTTTGTTCTTGGGTCATTTTCTATATTTGAACAAAATAAATCAGTTGGGTGAAAATTGTTGTACCTCCAACCTTACATCCCTAAACGGTCAAGTGGAGTGAGTGGCAGGTGGTGAGAGAGAGAGAGAGAGAGAGAGAGAGAGAGAGAGAAGAGAGAGAGAGAGAGAGAGAGAGAGAGAAGGAGAGAGAGAGAGAGAGAGAAAGGGAGAGAGAGAGGCAGGGAGAGAAGCAGGGAGAGAGAGAGAGAGAGAGAGAGAGAGAGAGAGTGTGTGTGTGTGTGTGTGTGTGTGTGTGTGTGTGTGTGTGTGTGTACATGCTTGTGTGTATTGTGTATCTAACGAAAACGTGCTTAGGAAAGTATATTCCCCTCCCAAACAACGAAGCATTAAACACCAGCATACAGAAATTCTCTCTCTCTGTTTGTTTGCCTCCTTTTCTCTAGGGATTTGATACGAAACAAACAACCTGTCTCTCTATTTTGCAACCTCTCTCGTCTTCTTTACTTCTCTTCTGCTTTTTTTCATTTGCTTGTCTCTCTAATCCTCCCCCCTTCTTTCTCGCTCTCTCTTACTCTCTCTCTCTCTCTCTCTTGCTGTATCTTCTTCTCTCTGTCTCTTTAGCCATCTGTGTCTTTTGATAGAAAAGAAACACTGAACCTAATCTTATTTGCTCTCTGCGTAAAATGCGAAAGAAGATGTATTGCGTTTTGTTCTGGGTTATCCTGAACGTAAGAATTTGGTTAGAGCAATACGTAACAACCAGTCACCATGATGTAGCGGTTAGCGCAGCGGACTACGGACTACGTGGTTGTGGGTTCGAATCCCCGTAACCCTTTTATGCGATTTTTTTCCCCCGATTCAACCGGCTCCTACTCAGAGTTGAGCGTGTTACGGGCTTACTAGGAAAACTGGGACCACACAGTCACTGAGCCTCATCCACTTCACGGATGCGGCATTGAGAGAGTTGCTCAAAATCGATTGACCAACACTGCAGGTGTCTGTATCTCTCGGGGCCCTGGCTGACGTTAGGATGTGTTATGATAGTAAACGTAGAGTACAGCCCTACCACGCAGTCTTGAGTGGAACTCCTCACCGTCATGATAATCATGCTCACCGTCATCCTCATCGTGTTGTAAAAACTGTGCCAGCTTCTGTGGTCATTAAAGTGTCGCAGAGAGCACTTAAAAACAAACAAACAAACAAACAAAAATACCCAAACAACAACAACAACAACAACAACGAAATACACACACACACACACACACACACACACACACACACACACACACACACACACACACACATACACACACACACACACACACGCACACACACACACACACACACACACGCACACACACACACACACACATACACACACACACACACACGCGCGCACGCACACACACACACATACGCACACATTTACCATTGACATTTCAAAATCAGTTGGCATGTAATCATGAAAATAGTGCTAGAATTTTTTGTCAGTCGGATACGTGTTCGTATGCACGTTGTAATCTAACCACACTATGCAGGCAATATGTTGCTGCATAACCTGCATGCTCCATTCTTTTGCTGGGTGTTTTCATGTCTCTGTAAGCCAGGCATTGACACGACCTTTAACCCTTTAACGTGCATAGTTGATACTCTTGTTTTGTTATACGGTTGTGAGGCGTGGACAGTCAACAAGCAAAGCCAGAACAAGATTGAGGAAGCCGAGATGCGGTTTCTAAGAAGAATGTTGAGAGTTCCACGGACAACAAAGAAAACAAACGAGACAGTCTTGATGGAGGCAGACACAAGAAAAGCATTCATAAGGAAGGTTAGGAAAAGACAGGCAACATTTATAGGCCATTTTATGAGGAAAGTGGAATTAGAGCACCTGGTCACAACGGGAAAGCTGGAGGGAAAGAGAGCACCAGGTAAACCTAGAGAAAAAAATTATTGGACGGACTTGCAGAGTGGCTGAGGACAGAGAGGGTGGAAGATGTGCTTGCGGAAACAAGGGATAGATGCATATGAAGGGCCATGATCGCCAACGCCATAAGCCAGGGCACTTGATGATGATGATGATGATGATGATGATGATGATGATGATGATGATGATGATGACGACGACGACGACGATGATGATGATGATGATGATGATGATGATGATGATGAGTTGATATTCTGAATGCGTATACACACGAAGGGGATTTAGGCACTGGCAGGTCTGCACACATGATGACTTGGGAGGATAGAAAAATCTCCACCTTTACCCCCCAGGTGGAGATGTCCAGGCAGGATCGAACCGAGGACCTTCCGACTGGAGGTCCAACGTTTATCCATTTTGACTACCGCGGCCTGTCATAAGATCTATAGATGAAACCACCACCCCCACCTACCGTACCGCCCCCCCCCCCACCCACACACACACACACCCCAATCCTCTTTTCCTGCCTGGTTGCTTGTCTACTTGGGTCATTCATTTTGCCCGTCTGTCTTTCACCCCTGTCCTTCTCGTTATCTTTCTGTGGCTCTGTTGATCAGCGCCCTTTGTGTTGCTTCTTAACTGGATTCTTCCCCCCCCCCCCCTTTTTTTTGGATATATTTTTAAGGATCATCGTAAGTCATATGCGCTCTCTTTTTTCTGTCCCATTTTCTGCACAACTTTAACCCTTTGACTCCTGCACCCTATTCATCAACTGCAAAAACATAATCCTTTGACTCCCGCACCCTATTCACCAACTGCAAAAACATAATCTTTTGACTCCCACACACTATTCACTAGCTTTTTGGAGGAAGCTGGCGGACAAGGTGAGGGATTGGAAAGTGTTAAGTTTTTGCTTTGCTGTCATTGCTGACAATGCGGGATGCTAGCGGACGGAGTGAGGGAGTCAAAGGGTTAATGGACACAGAATCTGGGCCAATCTTATAATGATATGAGGATGATTTCACCAGACGGCAGATGCACATCAGAAATAGCCAGCAGAATCGGCCACGCCAAAACGGCATTCAGGAAGATGAAAAGCATTCTTACCAACAAATGCCTATCAGTTAGCATCAGGAAGAGAGTTCTTGAATGTTATATAGAACCAATACTGTTGTACTGTGTGAGGCATGGACAGTCAACAAGTAAAGCCAGAACAAGATTGAGGCAGCCGAGATATGGTTTCTAAGAAGAATGTTGAGAGTTCCATGGGCAGTACAGCAAAGAAAACAAACAAGACAGTCTTGATGGAGGCAGACACAATAAGATCATTCATAAGGAAAGTTAAGAAAAGACAGGCAACATATGTGGCCATTTTATGAGGAGGGGGGAATTGGAGCACCTGGTCACGACGGGAAATCTGGAGGAGAAGAGAGCACCAGGTAGACCCAGGGAGAAGATACTAGGCGGACTTGCAGAGTGGCTGAGGACAAAGAGGGTGGAAGAGATGCTTGAGGCAACAAGAGATAAAGACAGATGGAAGTCCATGATCGCCAACGCCATGCGGCAAGGCACCTGATGATCGTGATGAGGAGTAGGAGGATGATTCCTAGTCACAACAACAGGAAAGCTGGAGGGGAAAAAAAAAGAGCACCAGATAGACCCATGGAGAAAATAGTGGACGGTGGTGCGGAGTGGATGAAGACGGAAAGAGTGGGAGATGCATTTGCAGCGACAAAAGTTAGATTCGTACGGAAGGTCATGATCGCCAACGCTTAACTTAAGGCCATGCGGCAAGGCACATAATGATGATGATGACGATGACGACGACGACGATGATAACGACGACAACGACGACGATGACGATGATGATGATGGTGATAATGATGATGATGATGACGACGACGAAGACGGCGACGATGACGACGACGACGACGACGATGATGATGATGATGATGATGATGATAGTAATGATGATAGATAATGATTAAGCAGTAAGTGATCTGAATCGGAACTCCTCCCGAAGATCGCAAAGACAACAACAGCACTGTCCGTACTGAAACCTGTATGGAAGGACAAGAACAAGTCCGTGAAACGCAAGATCAGGCTCTCATGTCATCATCATCAGGTGCCCTGCCGCATGGCGTTGGCGATCATGGACTTTCATCTGTCTCTATCTCTCGTTGCCCCTAGCATCTCCCCCACCCTCCTCGTCCCCAGCCACACTGCAAGTCCGTCAAGCATTTTCTGCCTGAGTCTACCCGGTGCTCTCTTTCCCTCCAGCTTTCCCGTTGTGACCAGGTGCTCCAAATCCCCCTTCCTCATAAAATGGCCTATAAATGTTGCCTGTCTTTTCCTAATCTTCCTTATGAGTGATCTACTTGTGTCTGCCTCCATCAAGACTGTCTCGTTTGTTTTCTTTGCTGTCCATGGAACTCTTAACATCCTTCCTAGAAATCACATCTCGGCTGCCTCACGTGCATTGATATAATTATGCAATCTTTCTGCATACGTGACACGGACCCTTACAGCGGAGTTGGAAAGACGAACCAGGCCATTAAAATGAGGTGTTATTGTGAGATGCTAAACATCAGATCATCAACATCAGGTGCCTTGCTGCATGGCGTTGGCGATCATGGACTTCCGTCTGTCTCTATCTCTTGTTGCTTCAAGCATCTCTTCCACCCTCTTTGTCTTCAGCCACTCTGAACGTCCGTCTAGTATCTTCTCCCTGGGTCTACCTGGTGCTCAAACATCAGATACACTGATCATATCACCGCTGAACAGCTGCAACAAACTATCAAGCAGCACACAGGACTGTGTGAAGATCTGCTGACATCAGTTAAAAAAAAAAATGTCGGTATGGTCATGTAACAAGATCCAGTTGCCTTGCTACGCAGGGGAAGACAGATAAATCGATGGGCTGACAACATTGCAGAACAGATAGAGAAACCATTTTATAGAGACCCAGGCATTGGCACACAACCGGCAGAGCTCGAGGAATCTAACGGAGTTCATTGTTGCAACGCCTCAATAACTCTTCACGGAGTTAAGGGAGAAAGTCACGATGGTGACGATGGTGATGATAATACTGATGCTTTTAACTTCCAGTAGAATTCAGACAGCGTGCCAGGGCTGTTTTCTACGCTTGCCATCATGATAATTTCCTGGCGTCAACCACGTCCGAGAGAAGCGGACACCTGCGGTGTTGGTCAGGAAATTTTGAGCAGCACCGTCCGTGAAGTAGTTGAGATTCGACTGTGTGATTGCAGTCTTCCCAATGAGCACACAGCACATTTAATTTAACTGTTTGAGTCCCACAACCTTTCCACAAACTGTAAAAAAATTAACCCTTTGACTCATTCATCCTATCCGCCAGTTTCCTGCAGGAACATGGTGGATAGGGTGAGGGAAATCAAAGAGTTAAGTTTTTGCTTTGCTGGTAGGGCTGACAATGCAGGATGCTGAGAGAGAGAGAGAGAGAGAGAGAGAGAGAGAGAGAGAGGGAGAAAGAAAGAGAGAGAATGAGAGAGAAAGAGAGAGAGAGAGAGAGACAGACAGACAGAGACAGAGAGACAGAGAGAGAAAGCGAGAGAGAGAGAGAGAGTAACTGAAACTGCGTGAGTGAGACCCCTTTCTATAGAGAAAACTCCGTAGTTCTGACAGTTCTGTAAGAACTGAAGGAGAAAGGGTAATAGTGAAGAAAATTACGGGGGGAAAACAGGCAGAGGTGGAGAAGATATTACAAAGGTAAGCAAAAATAGAGAAAGAGCAAGGGGAGAAAGAGAGAGAGAGAGGGGGAGAGATGGGAGAGAGGGGGGGAGAGATAGAGAGAAAGAGAGAGAGAGAAGGGAGGGAGGGAGAGGGTGAGTGAGAAAGAGAAAGCGAGAGAGAGAGACAGAGACAGAGACAAAGAAACAGAGAGAGAGAGACAGAGACAGAGAAAATAGAAAGAAAGAAAGAAAGAAAGAGAGAGAGAGAGAAAGAGAGAGAGAGAGAGAGAGACGGAGACAAATACAGAGACAGAGAGACAGAGAAAGAGAGACACAGAGAAAGACAGAGAGACAGAGAAACAGAGACAAAGACAGATAGAAAGACAGAAAGACAGGGAAAAGAAACAAAGACAGAAAAAGAAATACAGAGGGAGAGAAAGAGAGACAGCCACTGACGCAGAGAGAGAGAGAGAGGGGGGGGGAGAGAGAAGAGAGGAGGAGAGAGAGAGAGAGAGAGAGAGAGAGAAGAGAGAGAGAGAAGATAGAGAGAGAGAGAGAGAGAGAGAGAGAGAGAGAGACAGAGAAGAGAGAGAGAAGAGAGAGAGAGAAAGAGAGAGAGAGAGAGAGAGAGAGAGAGAGAGAGAGAGAGAGAGAGAGAGAGAGAGAGAGAGAGAGAGAGACAGGAGACACAGAGAGGCAGAGACAGAAACTCCTGATAATGAAGTCCAGACAAATTCCGGCACAGGAAGTCGTATAACCGTTGAAGGCATCTCTGAATTTCTTTAATGACGTAGTCAGGTCTGTGATCTATACATCATTATTTCCATCGCCCCTGTACTTGCTTCCAGCAGTTCCCTTTGAAATCAGTGTAATAATCAATGCTAAAAGAGCGCACTGAAGGAGATTAATGATGTACTATGTCTTGCCTGGAGGACGTTTCAATCGACCATTAGGTTTTATATGTTTGAGAAGTGCTGCAATTTTTTTTTTCATTCGTCTAAGATTTATTATATATTTCTTGTAGGTATGCATCGGCCAAGCCCAAACAGCATTCAAGAAGATGGAAACCATTCTTTCCAACAAATGCCTATCAATTAACATCAGGAAGAGAGTTCTTGAATGTTATATAGAACCGATAATGTTATACGGTTGTGAGGCGTGGACGGTCAACAGGCAAAGCCAGAACAAGATTGAGGCAGCCAAGATGTGGTTTCTAAGAAGAATGTTGAGAGTTCCATGGACAGCTCAGCAAAGAAAAAAACGAGACTGTCTTGATGGAGGCAAACACAAGAAAATTACTTATAAGGAAGATTAGGAAAAGACAGGCAACATTTATATGCCATTTTATGAGGAAAAGGGAATTGGAACACCTGGCCACAACAGGAAAGCTGGAGGGAAAGAGAGCACCAGGTAGACCCAGAGAAAAACAAATAGTGGACGGACTTGCAGAGTGGCTGAGGACAGAGAGGGTGGAAGATGTGCTTGCGGCAACAAGGGACAGATCGATATGGAGGGCCATGATCGCCAACGCCATGTAGGAAGGGCATTGATGGTGATGATGTATGTGTGATCTAATACAGAGTTCTATCCATTGACCTCTTCTGCCTCAGTTGTTAGAGGGTTATGCACGTAACGCAAGGTATGTGGATTCAAACCTCGAGGCTGGTTATGATTTGTATTCAAGATCTTGCCAACTCATCAGGATGTATATGCAGGTTTCAGGTTTGTGCCATGATCGGGGAGAGGAGTGACAAGATGGTTCAGACAGTCACCTACCAATAACTAAACTCCAGATTCCAGG
>JAPXFY010002731.1:22500-25437 GCA_030674185.1 Monoplex corrugatus
TATAAGTATACAAGGAATTGACAGAAAAATGATGGAACCAGAAAAAAACAACAACACGAAACTAGATTCAGAACGCTTATTTAATACAACTAATGACTAGACAAGAAAAAAATGGTGAAGCCATTCTAACAATCTTCCTTTCTTTTGTTGTTGTTGGTTTTGTTGTTGTTTTTGCATGAAGTTTTTGCTTCTCACCAGAAAATCTAGATTTTGTAATTCTGAGGCTCATTGTCACCATTGTCTAAGATGTTGAGAGTTCCATGGACAGCAAAGAAAACAAACGAGACAGTCTTGATGGAGGCAGACACAAGTAGATCATTCATAAGGAAGATTAGGAAAAGACAGGCAAGATTTATAGGCCATTTTATGAGAAAAGGGGAATTGGAGCACCTGGTCACAACGGAAACGCTGGAGGGAAAGAGAGCACCAAGTAGACCCAGGGAGAAGATACTAGACGGACTTGCAGAGTGGCTGAAGATAAGAAGGGTGGAAGAGATACTTGAGGCAACAAGAGATAGAGACAGATGGAAGTCCATAATCGCCAACGCCATGCGGCAAGACACCTGATGATGATGATGATTGTCACCATGAATATGCTTCGTTTAGGAGAAAACTCCCGATGAAGCGAGGATAATGGTAGACTGTCACACCAGAGTACACATAATTTGAATATTGTCAGAAGTTTCAGAGAAAGTGCCGTTCATGCACGTTCATCAAAAAGTGCTTGGTTTTTTTTTTAGGCAATTGTTTGGTCCTTGTGACTTTGACCTTGAAACTTTGCCTTCTAAACTTACAGCTTTGAACAGAATTTTGTAAAGAACCCTCCATTATCTTTATTATCATCATTATCAATGTTGTCTCTGTCTACCATTTTCGTCGTCGTCGTCATCGTCATCATCATCACCATCGTCGTCGTCATCATCATCATCATCATCATCATCATCATCATTTATCATCATCATCATCATCATCATCATCATCATCATCATCATCATCATCATCATCATCATCATCGTCGTTGTCGTCGTCGTCGTCGTCGTCGTCGTCATCGTCGTCATCATCATTACCCCCGTGGGGATGTCAGGGGCTCTTTCAGTATAAATAGTATCCTCACCTTCTGGAAATTCTGTGCGAGAAATTTCCTCTTTTCTGTCACTCTCTTTGTTCCTTTCTTCATCCTTTGTTTTTTGTCATTTCTTCTTACCGTTTTCTGCCTTGCTGGTCCATTCACCTGTATGTGTTCGATAAAGTCTTACGCACTTTCGCTACGATTTGATAACTGGGTACATGTCTTAAGTGCAGTTTAGTTCTGGGGAAATGAGATAAGTGGAAGCAATTTTAGGTAATTTAGGCCAGTGTTTATATATGTGTTAGTGTCCTAAGTCATGTTTAAATTTCTATTCAGGTATGTTTTTTTTAAATCCCCTATGTGATAAATCGGAAGGAGTGGTCAACACCAGGGCATCTCTTTAGATTTATGCGCGCAAATGCATTGATACGTGTACTTAATTTTCTTTTTCTTTTGTTTTTCTTGTTGAAGTATTGTGTATGCTTTGAAAAAAGTTATAGCATGATATGGCTGTAAGTAGCCGGCTGGGCTTAAAACAACAACAACAATAGTAACAGTAATAATAATGATAACAGCAACAATAACAATAATAATAATCGCTGTCATCGTCCTCCTCCTCCTCAACATCAAGATAACAACTTCTGTTCTGTTCTGAAGACGATTTCTTGTTCGTTGTTTCAAAACATTTTACCTCCCATTCTGTTTTTGTGAGAAGAAAAAGGGGGGAACGTTTATCTTGTTACGTGTAGTCTTAGAGAGAAGTCAGGATAAGTCGGCAACAGTTTTGCATTCAGTTGTTCTAGCTCCTTTCTAGAAAAGGGAGTAAACTCAATTTTTCTGGCTCCTATTTTATATTTTATTTTTAGAAAAGGGCGTTGGTATGGTTGTTTAAAACCCAGCCAACGACGTAGAGCCACATCAGGGCTATAACTGCTTCAAAACATACAAAACTTTAACAGGAAGAAAAAAGAAAGAAAGAAATTAAGTACACATATCAATGCATTCTCGCACATAATCTAAGGAAAGCCCCTGGCATTGATCGTTCCGTCCAATTAATCGCACAGGGGATTAAAAAAACCCACACACCTGAACACAAATTTAAGCTTACCTAAGGACACCAAAACATACATGAAAACGGCCGGGCCTGAATTACCTAAAATAGCTTTCGCATATCCACCTCCCTAGAGCCAAAAGTGCACTTAATATATGTACCCAATTATCAATCCTAAGAAAAAGTACGTAAGACTTTATCGAAAAGACGTAGACTCTGCAGAACTTGATGGCGAGAGAAGATCATCGGGCAGGTAGTTCAATTAACCGTTTGGCTCCTGCACCTATCCACCAGCATCCTGCATTGTCAACCATGCCAGCAAAGCACACGAACGTAATCATTTGATTGCCTCACCCAATCCACCAGCTTCCTCCAGGCAGGTTAAGTTATTGCAGTTGGAGGATAGGGTGTGGCAGTCAAAGGGTTAAGTCTAGGCGTGTTTCAAAGGCTTTTTGTGTTTGACTTTGATGGGTTGCCGCCTTTTAGGGGGTTAAGACAGGGGTGGAGAAAAGTTCGAGACAAAATCAAATTTTATTCTTGTTCTTTTTCTTCCTTGAGACCGCTTGCTGGTATTGTCATGAAGAAGAGAGAGAGAGAGAGAAGAGAGAGAGAGATGAGAGAAGAGAGAGAGAGAGAGAGAGAGAGAGACAGAGAGGACAGAGAGAGAGAGAGAAGGAGAGGGAGAGAGAGAGCAGAAAGAGAAGAGAGAGAGAGAGGAGAAGAGAGAGAGAGAGGAAAGAGAGAGAAAAGAAGGAGGAGAGAGAGAAGAGAGAGAGAAAGAGAAGAGAAAGAGAGGGAGAGAGGGAGAGAGGGAGAG
>JAPXFY010002732.1:0-7500 GCA_030674185.1 Monoplex corrugatus
AAATAAGTGGTTCCAGCGAGGAGTCAAGGAGGCCATCTACATCGCAGCCACCAACCCCCCGCTCAACAGGGACCGGGGCCGTTACACCCTGCCCCCGGTGTACCATTCTCTGATTCGATCTCGTGAACTGGGTTCATCCCATGTTCGCGAGATCTGAGTAGAGATTCACGCAGACAGCATTAGAGCGCTGACGAAGATGGCGAGAACGCCATCGAAAGCTACGGAACTGTGAGTAGCGATTTTTACACTGTTGGGAGACCTTGTTCTTCAAAATTGGTAGCATTATGTCTACCCCCCAACTGTTGAAACTTCCCCTAAGATATTCTCCGTTTCGCAGCTTTTTTTTTTATTGGTTTGGGGTTTCCTATCAGGGCTTGAAATCCATTCTGTATGGCAAAGGGACTCAATTTCTAGATTGGCTTTTCATCGTCAATGCCGGTTACCACTAATCACGCCTCCTAAAACCCTGTTTCCTGTCTTGTTTCGTCCTTGGAATCCGAGTCATACCCGTTGTCTCTTTTTCTGTTTTGTTTGTTATGGTTAGACATGAGCGTAGGCTCAGCGATGGCAGAAATATCTCGGTCACCACAGGAGAGCTGCCGTGCTGGGGAAGGGACAATGGATGGCCAATCTCTTGGCGTCCGTCCACCTGGAACCGTCCCGCATGAAACCAGACTTTAATGACTGACTATCATACAGCCATTCATCCTCTCACCTAGTACCTTAAGCTTGGGATTACGGGTTGCTTACGGCAACCACTCGTGAACATGACGATGGGCATGAAGAAAATGGAAATGAGGGTTGGACCACACTTCGTCTGATCTCTCCCCCTTGACCTGCCTGACATGGTTAACCCTACCAGTGGCATTATTTTATTATGCTGTTTAGAGTCCAGTCCACGTCAACAGCCTTGGTTATCAGGACTGTCATTAAAAAAACAAAAAAATACAAAGCTTTCTAGTGGGTAGCCGCCATCGGCATAGCTCAAGGGGTCATTGGGACCTCAAGATCCCCCAACCATGGCAAGGTGATGGTCCCGTCCTGGCGGTGTAGAGAAGCTGAGAGATGGTTTCTCAAAGCACAGAATGATCTGTTGTTCTTTAGTGAGTCCCAAAATAAAAAAAAAACATCCCAAAACATCAAAATCTCCAGTATTGTTAACTGTTAGTGTGAATCTAATAAGCCAGAGTTGGTACTGGTACTGTTGGGCTTTTTAAAGACGATGAAATTCGTGATTTTAATATTTGTAATACTTTCTCCCCTTGTGCTTGCTGTTGTCGTTGTGTTACAACAGTCCACACATGCAGGCATGGGCTAAGTCCAGAACTGAGTGGTAAGACAAACACAGCCAATGCCGTATGGACTATGTCAGATACAGCAACACCACAAATGGCCACTAAACTGATCAAGCCAAATAAAAGCCAACAAACGATATCTGCCACAGCCACTTTTACCAATAGCTGGACTGAAAAATAGATCGGCCTCTTAGAAGGATCAGTTATTATCTGGTATTTTGATGTTCGAGTAGAGATGATAACTTGACCACACAGAACCATTAAGCATAAGATAAAGTTAAACACAGAAATGACAGTAAACCATCTGAATAACCAGTCACACTTATAGCAATCAAACAAAGCCAGATGACACAGACCTGACTGACCCTCAAGGCCTAAGTGTGAGAGTCCAGGAAAGAATGGTATTGCTGACAAAACTATTCCAACAAGCCAGATTATTGCACACACAGCACTCGTTGAACGTCGATTAAATTTCCACCTAGTTAAGGGGAAACACAGGATGATGACGAGATCCAGTGTCATGAACCAGATGGTAAAGACCGATATTTCACTAGACAAAAGAGAAAAATAACCAGCCACTTTGCAAGCCACACTACTGGTCCATGCCTTTTCATGATAAGAATATTTTCCATGGAATACTTCGTTAGCTACAGTGACTATGCTAATTTGGATTCCCATACATATCTTAGCAATCTGGAAATGTGCAAGAAACATAATGAAATTTTCTCCAAATGCTTTCTGTGTCATGGCAAGAACCATGAAGCAAAACCAATTTCCTAAAGTGGCACAGATACTAAGACACCAAAAGATAAGCTTGTATATTTGATTTGGTAACAATGTTGTACATGTAGAAAATACAGGTAGTGGAACTAAACAAGTTACTTCCTGCAGCCATTCAGAAAATAAATTGACACAACATAATCTAAAATTTGATGAAAAGATTGTTTTAAGATTACTCAGTCTTGAAAACAAATTGAAATGAAAATTGTTGACGGGGGTTTCTCTTAAGTCCAGCACAGTCAGCTGTGGTGTATTTTGAAAGTCTGTTGATCCAGTGGCTTTGATGGCAGAAAACGACAAATTCAAATACTGTAGCTGAGGTAAATACATAACCAGCTCATGGTTAAACATTTCGACGCGTGTTCCCGATAAGTCTATTTTTATTAGTGTGTAATATACATTGAATGGTCTACTTAACAGTGACAATATAGGGTTGCTTGCTAAATTCAGAATTTTCAGATTTGGCATTTCTACAAAGGTATTCATATTGACAAAACTCAGATGATTACTGGTCAGATCTATAAACTGTAAGTTTGGAAGTGTTGTCTTTTGTATGTTAACTAAGGAACAACGTGAAAGACTCAGATGAAGAAGATATTTATTGAAACTGAAATTAGTCAGTGTCATTCCTGAGCCTGTAGCGTCTACAAACCGAAGGTAAGGGAAATGGTCAGCAGAAAAAGTCTGAGGACAAACAAAAGAGTAACCTTGACAAAGACACACTTCAGGACAGGTTACATCACATAACCATTCGTCATCTCGCTGTGGGCACTGACCCCAGCTGTCACACAGATGATCTCCATGAACACAAACTCTGGAAGCTCGACATTGGTAGAAACCAGGACATGTCATCATCTCACAGTCTTGCTCATCTTCACCGTAAGTACAGTCAGAAAGTCCATTACATCGCGTGTAGACAGGAAGACTGTACAACCAGTCGTCTGTGCACCAGTAATGGGTTTCAGGACAGAGATCATCAACTTTCATCACTTGCTGAGTAAAGTAGCCTGTGCCGTCCAAGTTGATAAAAAGTCGCTGCCTTTTGTCTGCGTTTTGGTGAAAGTGTGTCACAAAATAACAGAATATTTCATCACTATCATCCACACAGTCTGAATAGTCATCACACAGTTTGCTGTGCCCTATACATTGGTCATTGAAGCACGTAAAGCCATCACAAGTGGGATGTATGCAAAAAGACTCATCACTATTGTCTGGACAGTCCTGTCTAAAATTACACACCAGGGTGTAAGGCACCACTGTGTTGTCCTCATCGCACTTAAACGCTGCAAAAGTCTGTACATCACTATCTTTGTTAGGACTCAAAGTACTGTTATTCTTGGTATTCACATTCAGGAAAACACAAAATTCTGAATATTTCTTCTTTCTACAGCAACTGCTGGAATCACATGACAAAAACAAGTGTGTCACGTGACCAGCTGGACATTCAAATAAAATTTGTTGTGTTTTTGTGAAGACAAATAAAGATGGATGTAGGTTAAGGAACTCAACAGTTTGGACAGGAACATATTCTGAATGTGATTTTTGTTCACATACTGCTGAATCCACCACTGTCAACTGTCTGAGATACAAGAATGGGCAAACTTTACGTTTCGAATGGACATAACTGTTGGTCTCCTTGAATATTCAACTGAAACCCTAAACACAAATTGATTCATGTTGTAGATCAACGTGCTGTCAGACCATGCATGAAACTTGCTGTACATAAAAGGTAAAAAGACCCAACCTGAAATATTACCTATGATTACGGTAAATCTGCTTTTTGTTTTAACAATTGTTAGAAAATCCTCCAGTTCTTTACTTGTTTTTGTGGAAATCACCTTTGCCCCTAACCTCAGACATATATATTCTACTTGATGGTAGGTTTGTCTAATGAGCGTGTCAGCAAACGGAACATAGTGGAAGCACTTATTACGTGATGCCACCAAACCCCGACAATCAGGACTGCTATAGGGACAGTGTTCTGTTTCATCTTGTCCATCTTTACATTCTAACTTCATGTTACAGTCCAAGTGGTGCTGAAAACTGGAATAGTAACGTTCAGAACAATTAAACATATCGTTGGGAAGCTGCTGGGGCTGCTCAGATTCAGAATGAAAAGAAAAGACCATTCGCTGCCCGATTTCAAGCCACATACATTTTCTTTGAATAGAGAAACCGATACGAAGACACGAGGTGGGGTAAACACTGGATGGTGTGTTAGCTTTACTGCATACACGATCAGTCCGTTGCTGGTTTGTGATTTGTTCCCTATAAACCAGTTGTAAGCATGGAGGATATGTGTATACATAGAAATGCTTTGCCTGAAAACTGACCATGATGGCAAACATGTGGGGTGCTTTCAGTTCCACAGAAATGCTGAAGGTGGGGATGCTGTAATATATTAACTCTGGTAATATCACTTCCCCAGAGTGGACTGATGTGTGTTTTTACGATGAAACCATGATCTCTGATTGCTTCAATTCTGATTTTGACTTGAGAAAAATTATTAAACATGAAAAACATATGTTTTGTAAATGAATCAATAATATTTTCTTCAAGTGAATGTTGGTCACATTTCATATCAAGAAGCTTATTACTGTTGTATTCTTCAGGATGACCGTCATCACCAGAATAGGCCTTCATTTCCCATGGACGTGATTCACACCAGTATTTTAACTTTTTAACATATGCTCTTATAAACATATTCTGTGGTACTTCTACATGTAAAAGACAGTAAATAGTAGAACTACCACACACCCCGTATACCAGACCCTGAGATACTGGAAAGTCTGGCAATCTGTAAATATTGCAGTCTGATATATTACTGATCTGTTGTATGGTAATATTCGTGGTATTGTGGTTCAGATAATCTATACCTGGACAAATGTCATGGAACTTCACTGGACCAGCAGTCATGTTAATGTCAAGGTCGCTTATGTCTTGGTGCCTTATAACATCTGCATTGATCGAAACAGTGCAGCAGATTACACACACACACTACACAACACACACACACACACACACACACACACACACACACACACACACACACACACACACACACACACACACACATCCACACACACACACACACATATGCATGCACACAAACACGCACAAATACACACACACATACACACACGAACATGCTGGCATACACACACACATACGCACACATCTACTTCACACATGGATAATTCTATGAGCAGAAAATTAAAATCACGTCTGATGTTGACTTTCCTAAAAGAGCAAGTAAATTCCGTCACAAATGACCAAACAAGTTGCAATTTACACATGATTTTAAAATCGATAGTAAGAAGTAATCAACCAATTGGAAAAGCTCAATATTCATGGAAAAAACTAAGAATGATAAGGAATGTGTCCTGGGAACAAACAGCAGCAATGAGAGCATAACAAAGTGTAACGTCTTTTCAAAATTTCAAAAGAGGGGTTAGACCGGGGTGTGTTCTTCCACCAGATTTATTTTTCATTACAGCAAAACTATCATGAGAAACTAAAAGAATGCCATGGAATAACAGCTGAGGCAAAAATGATAAGCAATCTTTGTAACGCAAATGAAACTGTTCTGACTGTTCTGATTACAGAAAATGAAAAAAATCAAGAAAATCTCCTGAACATACCAGAAAAAGAAAGCAGACATAAAGGGCTAGATTTAAATAATTTGAAAAAAAAACCTGTAGTCATGGTAGTCAGGAAAAACAAGAAACCCCCTCATGTTAAATAACAGCAAACGGCACAACATTGAAACAAGTTGATTAAGTCAAATATCTGAAAACAATAGCTCATCAGACGGCAGACGTACATTTGAAATATCCATCAGAATTGGCCAAGCTAAAACAACATTGAAGAAAATGAAAAGCGTTCTTATTAACAAATGTCTATCAATTGACATTAGGAGTTTTTCAGTGTTATATAGAACCAATAATGTTATACAGATGCGAAGCCTGGACAACCAACAAGCAAAGTCAGAACAAGATTGAGGCTGCTGAAATGTGGTTTCTAAGAAGAATGTTAAGAGTTCTTTTGGCAATAAAAAAACCCAAACAAGACAGTCTTGAAAGAAGCAAACATAAAAAGAACATGAATGAAGAAGATTAGGAAAAGACAATCAACCTTTATAGGACATATTATGAGGCAAGAGAAATCTGAGCACCTAGTCACGACAGGAAAGTTTTCTGTGCCCTGAACCATGATTGCAGTAGAGCTGAGCACAACATACCACTCATAATACTTTTAAGTTGGGACTTATGAATTCTGTAACAAAACTGAAGCTACGGATTATTGTTACTTCGCTTAACAACTATCAGCCCTCGTGTGAAACAACACAGAGATGGGCAGTGTTTTGTTACAATGTTAACTTCACTGCCAAAGGTTTTAGAGCTGTTTGGCTTCAACTTATAATTCTTTTAAAGATCAAACGGTACAAGCACCTGGCTCTTTTCATATCAATTATAGCCCTTTATCTACGAGATTCGTGACTTCTAGGACAACAAAGACTTCATGTTTCGTGTGAAAATCAATGTTTATTGCTTCGCTTAAGAGAAAGATTTTGATTTATTATCTTCACAATCGGATGAAAACAACATTAAGCACAGCAAAGTACCACTACTACCACCATCGTCACTACCATCTTCATCATCCCAGCACCATATTACTACCATCACCACCACCTCAACAATCACACCACCACCATCATCAACCACCACCACCATCATCACTTAATTAATAGTCAAGCCATTCTTACTTTCTCTGACTTGCTATATGACGGTGATATCGTAGTAAAAACGTGTAATTTTTTTAAAAGAACACTGACTCAGAATCTGTTTTAGTCATTTCTGGTGAGTTTTTGGTCTATTCATGGCGACATTGTCAGACCAGATGGTTTCTGTGTGACCGTTCCACATTCCGCCTGCCATTTAAGGTTAACAGGAAGTTCAAATCCAAAAGTCTTTCTTCGTGATGGTAAACTCTCCTTTGATTTTCGGTGGCTTTTTCCTGTTTCTTCTTCATCAAAACCGCTTTAAAAGACCAGAGATCCTTTTGGCATTTTCTCCATGCTTCCATTTGTGGCCTTTATCTCAGGTTATATGGTAAACTACTGCTCACTTTGAACAATCATCTGTTTTATTCTTGTGGTGATCTAGTCATGATCTGAGAATGTTGAAAGGGTTCATGATAGACAAGAGAAAACTGACAGATATACTGGGCACGTGAATCAAAGAACATCGAAACCAACACAGGGGCTGCCAATCCATGATACCGTGTCTTCCCAATTAGAAATGACACAAAGCAGGGTCGCATACTGGTCCCAACTCTGTTCACGTTCGCCTCTTACAGCCATATAACAGAGTTTTTCTAGAACCAGCCTTGACGAGGTATCTGGACTAGATACAGAACTGATGAC
>JAPXFY010002732.1:12500-25423 GCA_030674185.1 Monoplex corrugatus
CGCTGTTCCTGGATTGGACAACGTGTCAGGCGAACTGTTAAAGAACAATGGAGAAGCAGGTGTTAACTGCCTTTTATGTACAAGAATATGGGAATCATGTCAACAGCCTGGTGACCGGAAGCTACAAGAATTTGTCATGCTATATAAAAATGGAAATGTCAAGGATTGCAGTAACTATAGAACCATCGCCCTAATCACTCACACCATTAAAGTACTGCTAATTATCATACTAAATGGAATGAAACAAAAAGTAGAAGAACTCTTTGATTGTCACGCAGGTTACAGATCCAACAAGGAAGTAACAGACATGTTACTTGTCTTACAGATTTTGGTAGAAAAAGTATGGAGCAGTGAACAAGAAGCTTTCATTACCTTTATCGATTACAGCAAGGCCTTTGACAGTGTCATTCACCATCAACTGTTTAACACAATGGCAAAGATGGGCTCCCCTAAACACTTGGTGTCACGTAAAGCAGCACTATATGAAGACCAAAAAAGCGACCCTCAGAGACCCCTCAGATGGAATGGTGCAGACTGCGAATATTTTAGCATTAAAAAAGGAGTCAGGCAGGGCTGCATCCTTTTGCCTCATGTTTTTAACATATACATAGGTAGGTGTAAGTGCATTTCAAACAAAACAGTCACATAATCATATAGGAGGGAAAACAAAGAAATCGAATCAAGATCATCCTGATCTGCAAGCCCAATTTGATTCTTCAAAGAAACAAAATTATCAAGTAGGAGAAAAAGAAACATGTAAAGGTCATTCTGATCTGCATGCTCATTTTCAATTTTGAAAAAAAAAAAAAATTAAGGTAAACAAATGATTACAAACAAACATAAAACAAAATTCGTTTTCATGTCGAGTTTTGTATGCTGTTAACTGGTCGTATACACAATTCAGTGAGGATAAATGTCAATGGTTAAGGTTTGGACTGTACTGTACGTCTGTACAGCAACATCAACTTTGTTAGTTTGTGTCTCTCCTGGAACAGTTTCCATCTCGGTCTTACTTGGACTGAGAGAGTCACTTACCTCTGGTAGGCCCACTACCTGAGAAAATTGCAGCAAAGCACAATGTACACCTCCTTATGCAGGTCAGCATGTGTCTCAGCTAGATTGTCAGCAGCAGAAGATACATGGTTGTAATAATCATCTGCTGTACCGCCAGCTAGCTGATCCATGGCAATGACTTGGCAGCCAGATTCTGTGATGTCATCATCATCATCATCATCATCATCATCATCATCATCATCATCATCATCATCATGTGCCCTGCTGCATGGCGTTGGCGATCATGGCCCTCCACACGAATCTATCCCCTGTCACTGCAAGTACATCTCCCACCATCTTTGTTCTCAGCTACCCTGAAAGTCCGTCCAATACTTTCTCCATAGGTGTACCTGATGTTCTTTCTCCCTCCAGCTTTCCTGTTGTGACCAGGTGTTTTAATTCCCCATTTCCTCATAAAATGGCCTATAAATGTTGCTTGTCTTTTCCTATTCTTTTCCATTAATGATCTTGATGTGTCTGCCTCCTTCAGGACTGTCTCATTTGTTTTCTTTGCTGTCCACGGAACTCTCAACATTCTTTTTAGAAACCACATTCCAGTTGCCTCCATGTTGTTCTGACTTTGCATGCTGACTGTCCACGCCTCACAACCGTACAACAGTATCGGTTGAATAGAACATTCAAGAACTGTCTGTGGTATGATGATCAGAATTTACGTGACCCCTGTCCTGTCTTGTGGCATCAAATACCAGAGTGAGTTCTTCTGTGATCATGGCAACTTCTGCAGCCTGGAGGTCAGAAATCACGCCCAACTCGCGTGTCGATTGCTCCGCGATGCTACGATGGGGAACTTCTTCAATGTTCAGCACAGAACGGTCTGAAAGCAGTGTCCAGTGTAAGTGGCACAAAACAAGTGTGCTCCCGACCCTCTCTAATAAGTGTGTGTGTGTGTGTGTGGTGGTGGTCTTTGATTTAATGTCTATTCACTAAAGTGATTTTAGACAACAACAAAAAACAACAAAAAAAGGGGGGGGGGAGTGATAGAGGAGGAGTGAAGAAGATATTTGAAAATTGTCAATTTTGAATTTGAGAAAAGATGATCCAGAAAACAACTGTTTTGAAGAGGGGAAGGTAAAACTAACAAATAATGTTACCATAATTATCGATTTAAACAAACAAACTGACAAACAAAATTAGTAAATATCCGGAAGAAATGAATAAAAAGTAAAACTAATAATTGACTAACCACAACAATGAACAAGTCAAATAACATTTTAAAGGTAATTCGCTATAGGACTTTTTGACAGGCTAACAAAAAATTCATACAGTAATGATGATGAGGCAAATATGTCAGAAACTGTACTCACAGATAGTGTTGGAATATGTCGTTTTACCCTAACGCAAGAAAGAATATGACTATGTGTTATCTTCTTTCCACACAGACACACTATGTTATTGGTATATTTTGTTTTGAATGCATCAAGTTTCCATCTGTACATAAGGGACTGTATAGTTCTGCTGGCATGAAGCTGCTTAAGTATTTTGCTAACTTCAAAGTTCATGTGACATTTATCATACTTTTTCTGTTTTAATTGGAACTGCTTCCAGACGTAGTTGTCCACTAAAGTGTAATTCTCGTGCAACGAGAGAGAAAGCTGGATATTGTTTGAATCTGGTGAGTTATTAGCTCCCCGTTTGGCAGCCCTGTCAACTTTATTATTATAACTAAAAGAACTATGAGAAGGTATCCAGCAGAAAGTAATATCAGTGCCTCTTAAAGATAAATTATGAATCAAGTGACTTATTTCCAGAATCATTTCTGATCTTGTTTGTAATTTTGATAATTCAAGAGCCTGAAGTACTGATTTTGAATCAACGCAAAGAAGTATCTGAAAAATTGTCCTAGGAAGACTTATCAGAAAGTTTAAAGCCATTAATATTGCAAAGAGTTCAGCTGTAAAGATAGATTTATCAAGTCCTATGTAGAAAGATTTTTCAATTTTGAGAGCAGGTATTAAAAACGCTGAGCCTGCTTTTCTTTCAATTACTGACCCATCAGTGTAAATTTTCAAATGATCAGAATATACGTCGTTTATATGACATTTAACCTGACTTGCCAGTAAGTTTATATTGTCTCCTTTTTTTAAATTAGTGTGGTGTACGTCAAATCGTGCTCTTTGGAGTTCCCAACTGGGTACTGGCGAAAAGGAAGGTCGTATAGATACAGGATCTACGTCTAGATCAATTCCTGAGCCTTTCATGACGTCAGATGTGTATGTTGCAAGTGTGACCTGTGAAGATATTGATTTAGCTCGTTTTGGAAAGTCGGTATCTGATCTCAGTTTAATTTCTGTTTCTGAGATGTTTTCTACGGTAGTGTTTCTTAACAAAAATTTAGTAGAAGCGACTTTCCTTTGCTCATCAAGTGGCAACAGTTTGATTTCATTATATGTCCGAAGACAGGAAGCATGCATTGGAAGACCCAGTGCAAGTTTGAAACCTTTACAATCTATGCTCTGCAGTTTTTTTAGTAAGTGTTTCGGTGCACTGAAGAAGATTTCTTGAGCATAGGTTAATTTAGATCTAACAAGCGATTTACAAAGATGAACAAGTGTTGATGAATCTTGACCCCATGTCTGTTTGCGAACTATTTTTATGAAATTTAAACTTTTTTGAGCTTTGGTTAATAAGTATTCAATATGCTGATTCCAAGATAATTTTGCTGTAAGGAAAACTCCTAAGAATTTAATCGACTCGTTAAACTGAAGAAGAGTATCTCCCAGTTTGAAAGTGGGAATATTTACTGGGTTAGCTCCATTATTAAATAAAACTATTTTTGTTTTTTCCAGGGATAGATGTAACCCATTTTCTACCATGTATCGCGCTATTTTATCAAGTTCTAATTGGTAGCATTTGCGTGTATAATTGATACAGCGCAAAGGAGTTTTCTTTTTCATATTTACCTGCATCCACATGCATAGATCGTCAGCATATTGAGCTAAAACTACATGCTTAGATACTTTACTGGGTAAGTCATGCATTAATATCATGAAAAGAAGGGAGCTATAACGGATCCCTGAGGGATACCCATTTGAAGAATTCGTTTCGTGGAATATACATTTTCAATCCTCGTTTGAAATACTCTGTTTTCTAAGAAACACTTAACATAGCCAAAAATGTGACCTGTCAGCCCAATACTTTTAAATTTGAATAACAATCGGGAGTGCCACACTTGATCGTATGCTTTCGTTATATCAAAAAATGTAGCTAAAACACATTGACGTCTTGCAAATTGTTGTTTTATATTAGTAGTTAGCTTTGTTAGGATCTCTACTGGTGACCTGCCTTTTCGAAATCCTGCCTGATTTACTGGTATTATTTTATTCTTTTCACAATAGTGCATCAGTCTCTTTAAGATTATTTTCTCCATTAGTTTACATACATGTGATGTTAATGCAATTGGCCTGTAGTTTTTCAAATCGGTATTACATTTACCTGGTTTTAATACAGGAACCACTATTGTTTCTTTCCAGTTGTTAGGCATTATCCCACTATTCCAGCATTTTTGAAATATGTCATGTAGCAAGATTATAAAAGTTTCTGGTAAATTTTTCAGCATCTCATTGGAAATTGCATCTAGTCCAACTGACGTTTTTTTACTTGGAAGGGACTGAATGGCATCTTTTAATTCTTGAAGTGTGAGTGATGCATTTATGTAGTGAGTATTGTCAGAGGCAGGGTCCTTATATACATCTTTCTTTTCATCTCGTTCCCTATAATTTCTATCAGAGACAGGGAGTCCTTCTACACGACAGGCCTCAGCAAACACGTCTGCAAAAGCTTCTGCTTTTTCCAATGAGCTAGGAATAGGGTTATTTTCTAGCTTTACTGGAATTGATGGCAACTTAATCCCGTTTTTCATTAATTTTAGTTTTTCCCAAATCTTTATCGTGTCTTTGTGGTTATTTACTTCACATTTACAAAAAGATGTCCAGTGTTGTTCTTTGGCTTGCTCTATGATTCTGTTACACTTAATGTTGGCACTTTTCATCGCTGTATGATTTTCAGGTGACCTGTTTGCTAAATAAATTTTGTATTTTTCTTTCTTTTCGTTCACTGCCTTTTGACAGTCCTCATTCCACCAGACATTTCCATGATGTTTTCCTATTTTTGACACTGTAAGTTTTGGAATTGAAATGTTAGCAGCCCTTAAGAGTGAGTTACAGAAAACTTCGTACGTTTCGTTTATGTTCATTGCTTCAGATAGATCTGTTCTTGTCTTTTCAAGGATTGCCTTAAAACTGATCCAGTCAGCGTTTTTATAATTAAACTTGGGTAAACTATCTTGTGGTATGGCGTCTATTTCTGTAGTATGGTTTAGGGTAAGACGTATGGGGATGTGATCTGATCCCAACAAGTCATCCTCTGTTTGCCATGTGGCGTTTGGGGCTAGGGATGGTGAGATTAAAGTAAGGTCGATAGCTGTGGGTCTGTGGGTTGGTATATCGGGGATCCGGGTAACGTGTCCGTTGTTAAGTAAATATAAATTGGAATCTACAATATTTTCAATCAACCTGTTGCTTGTTATGTTTGTACAATACTTTTCCCAAAATGGGGCATGTGCATTAAAATCACCTCCAATTATCCACTTGTCGTCCTGATCTTGAAAGTGTGTGTGTGTGTGTGTGTGTGCGTGTGTGTGTGTGTGTGTGTGTGTGTGTGTGTGTGTGTGTGTGTGTGTGTGTGTGTATGTGGGTGTGTGGGTGTGTGTCGGTGTCTGTGTGTATGTGTGTGTATCTGTGTCTGTGTCTCTGTGTGTGTCTGTGTGTATGTGTCTGTGTATGTGTGTGTGTGTGTGTGTTTATGTGTGAGTTCATGTGAGAGAGAGAGAGAGAGAGAGAGAGAGAGAGAGAGAGAGAGAGAGAGAGAGAGAGAGAGAGAGAGATCCTGCCCTCCAGGGGTACTATGTTTTAGGGCAGTATGCGGAGATTTCCAACACATCTTTTCGTACTTCATGTTGAAAAAGGGGCAAGTACAGGCACTGACACTCCAGCCGTTTCCACCGCATGTTTCGAGAGATCAGGGTGAAACAGACCCAAAATGGATCGTCTGTCAGTTTCAGTTTCACTTTCAGTTTCTCAAGATGACGTCTCCGCGCTCGGAATGAATTTCCATATGCTCTAACGTCACAGGTGTCATGTGATGAAAAAGATCCAGAATGATCATGACACAAGCCTTAAGCCTGCACATAAACCAGCCAACTGGCCAGGTCCTGAGGTCCTACCTAGATAGTTCCATAACCCTGGGGTCATAGGGGAGTGAGGTGGCAGAGAACTCAACATTTCCCGGGGCCAGCACCACGAGGGCGGCGGCGTCCCCTCTCTCTTGATTCAAATTCATATTCACTTTTTTTTTTACCAAGACTTCACAAAGGCAAGAAGGCTAATTGGTCTTCAGGGGGTGGGACCTGGGAAATCAACATTTCTGTCCAATGTTTTATACCAAGGCAACCAGGCAATGTCCTGCTCTTCATGACTTTCGACTGCCGTGGGATCTTTAGCGTGCGCAGCCAGAAAAGCACTCGGGCTCGACCAATTTATTATACCCTTACTAAGGACGAGACGTTCAGTTCGATTTTCTGGTCAAGCTGAGGAGAAAAGTCAAGGCCTCTAGAAGAAGTGAACCATGGGACCTCGAGTTTAGTTATTGGCAGGCGAATGTCTGAACCATTCTGCCACTCTTCTCCCTCTTGTAGTAAAGGTATGTCTCAAACGGCTCTAGGCATCGGGTTCAACACGATAATTCAGAATGCAGATTCAGATCTATTCCAGATCTATTTCAATTGGATGTCTGGCATCCTCCAGCCAATAAACGCTCAACACTGAGCTGACACCCATTTTGCAAATGGCGTCTTCAGGTCATTATCATGTCCCCTGCTGCATGGCGTTAGCGATCATGGCCCCAAATAAAACCGAAAAACTCGTCGTCTCGGAGGAGTATTTTGATCAGAGTTGTATCAAGTTGAAGCAACACGCAAATTCGTTTGACCATGTTTTCTTTATTCATTCAACCAAAACGTCTTCGCAGTTTCAAGGGGTCATGCCAATTCAAAATCACAACTGCTTCTGGTTGAAAAACCAATAATAATGTTTCAAACTAAACACCAAAACTCCAACGAAAGGTGTGACTGCATGCACGAACAAAGCATGAGACGTTATAACAACGATAATGATGCAAAGTTAATGATTTTCCCTGGAATAGCCAAAGCAAAAACAACAAAAAAACTTCATCGGGAGAAGACAATTACGTGCTTTATGCACCTTCGATTCCGATTCCTGATATGCAAAACAGTGAAACTCGCAGTGACTTTTACCTCACGTCTGCTTCAAAAGTATTGCGTAGCGCTCTGTCCATTCCATCCTGGTCTGACCACACAGGCTCAAACGTTTATTTATCTACATACTCCTTTATTTTGTATTTATTTATTAACCTCTTTACATGTACACTTAACTTCTTCTTACTTACTTATTTACTTACTTACTTATTGCTTACTCACTCACTCACTCACTCACTCACTACTTACCTACTTACTTACTTACTTACATGTACTTACTTACTTACTCATTTACTCACTTACATACCTATTTCCTCTTTTCTTTCATTGGAAGTGATTAACAGACTGGCAGGGATATGAATAAGAAAATATTGTCTTCACCTAGTTGATAAGACTGCTAAGGCTTAGTGCATTGACTGGGGGGGGGGGGGGTCTTTACGTCATGTGAGACGAGTTTACACAGAATAGCCATTGGTGTTGTGACTCAGACTTTTAATTATTCATTTACTTACACTATGTATATGTTCTTTTTTTATGAGGATAAGATACACAGATGTCATTAACATGTAACCAAGATTATTCCAGTGACAGGCTGATATAATACCAGCAAAAAAACATAGACCAGGTAAAACATAGGCTAGGTTGGGCCTCAGGACCTGGCCAGCTCATGAGTTTATGTGCAAGCTTAAGGCTTGTGCCATGATCATCATACACATGGCACCTCTGACGTTAGTGCATATAGAATTCGTTCCAAGCGCAGAGACGTCGTCTTGAGAAACTGAAACTGAAAAACTCAAACGGTTCTCCTCATCCATACGGGTCGCCATTGTAAGATTGCAGAGTTGAACACACAGTGTTGTGTTTAGCATGCACCTCGCCTGTTTCTACTGGGTTTTCTTCTCCAGCAAAGAGACGTGGAAGCAAATCCCAGACTCAACACTACAGATGGAGGCATCATGGAGATGATGCAACTGAGCAGTGGTCCGACACAGATTCTGACCTTGACCGACGTCATGTCCTTACGCTTACCTCATCTGTCTCACCTGTCAGCGTCAGCAGGTTTGGTGTTGGCCACTGCACACTTTGTCACCACCATCTCCCTCCAGGCCGCTCTGTCTTGACTTTTGTGGACAACTTCTTGAATACTTAGGCCACTGATGTTGGTTATGTTCTTGACTTATGACATTGGAGGTCTGCCTTTCTTCCTTTTTACCACTGTTTTTCCTTGGAAAATGGTTGCCATGAGGTCCAGGTCCATGTTCTTGCTGCGTGACACATGGCCAACGCATTTTGGCCTTCTCGTGTTGATGTCTGCTCGTAGTTTTCTGGTGGTATCAATTTCTTCTGGGACACTTTCATTAGTTCTTCTGTCTGTCCGTTTGACACGTAGTAGTCTCCTATAAAACCATATCACTGCTGCCTCAATTCTTCTGCAATCAGTTTTCACAGCTATAAATCATGACTGGCCAAATCAAACATTTTAAAAGTCTAACCTGGTTAGTACAGGGCGGACATTTTTCTCATCTTCCCAGGACAACATGTATGCAGACATGCCAGTGCTTAAATCCCCTTTGTGTGTAAACACATCAGAATATTAACCCTTTGACTCCCGCACCCTGTCCACCAGCATCCTGCATCGTAAACCATGCTAGCAAAGCAAAATTCTTAACTCTTTACCTCCCTCACACTATCCCCAGCTTCCTGCAGGAAGCTGTTGGATAGGGTGTGGGAGTCAAAGGGTTAATCCAAAATGGAGATCCATAGCATCATGACGATGATTATTTTCAGTCTTAACCCTTTGACTTCTGCAACCTATCCACCAACAGGAAAAACTTGACCCTTTGACTCCCTCACACATCCGCTAGCTTCCTGCAGGAGGTTGGCGGATAGGGTGAGGGAATCAAAAGAGTAAGTTTTTGCAGTTAGTGGATAGGGTGTGGGAGTCAAAGGGTTAAATGATACGCATGTCAGTGGCTGGCTTATCGTCATCATTATCATCATCAGGTGCCTTGCCACATGGCGTTGGCGATCATGGCTTCTCCTCTGTTTCAATCTCTTGTTGCTTCAAGCACCTCTTCCATCCTCTTTGTCTTCAGCCACTCTGCAAGTCCGTCTAGTATCTTCTCCCTGGGTCTACCTGATGCTCTCTTTCCCTCCAGCTTTCCCATTGTGACCAGGCGCTCCAAATATCCTTTCTTCATAAAATGGCCTATAAATGTTGCCTGTCCTTTCCTAAACTTCCTTATGAATGATCATCTCGTGTCTGCCTCCATCAAGACTCTATCGTGTGTTTTCTTTGCTGTCCATGGAACTCTCAACATTCTTCTTATAAACCATATCTGAACTGCCTCAATCTTGTTCTGGCTTTGCTTAATCCAAAACAAGTGTGATTGCCCGCGTTCAAGCAAACAGGAACCAGAAAATACAGAAAGAAGAATATGAACGCGTATTTAATACAACAAAACAAAACAGGCGCAAATTTTCGGCCAACTGACTCTGCTGGCTATTTCTGATGTGCATCTGCCATAGGGTGAAATGATCGTTCCCAGGTATTTAAACCTATCAACCTGTCTCAAGGTTGTGCTGTTAGACAAAATTTGACATAGGCCAGTTTGCCGAAAATTTGCGCCTGTCTTGTTTTGTTTTATTAAATACGCGTTCATATTCTTCTTTCGCGTTTTTTCTGGTTCCTGGTTTTGCTTGTTGACTGTCCACGCCTCACATCCGTATAACAGTATTGGTTCTATATAACACTCAAGAACTCTCTTCCTGATGTTAAGTGATAGGCATTTGTTGGTAAGAATGTTTTTCATCTTCTTGAATGCTGCCTTGGCTTGGCCGACTCTGCTGGCTATTTCTGATGTGCATCTGCCATCTGGTGAAATGATCGTTCCCTGGTATTTAAACCTATCAACCTGTCTCAAGGTTGTGCTGTCTGCTGTTATTCTGCGTGAGGGGATTTCATGTTTTTTACTGATCACCATGACTTCAGTCTTCCTGCTGTTTAGTCCAACCCCTTACCTTTGCTTTCTATTTCTAGAATATTCACAAGGTTTGTAGGTCCCTTTCATTTTCTGCAATTAGCAAGGTGTCATCTGCGTGTCGAATGTTGTTTATCACTTTTCCCCCAACCATAATCCAAGGTCTTCCTCTAGGTTTCTCATGATGTTTTCGCTGTAAAGTGAAAACAGATCTGGTGACAAAACACAACACTGTCTGATTCCTCTTTTGATGTTTTGGAAAGAGCTAATATCGTTTTCTATTCTCATTACAGCTGTTTGTTCCCAATACATATTTCTGATTATTCGTAGATCTTTTCCATCAATATTGAGTCTTTCTAGCTGGTTGATCAATTCTTCATGTCTTACCCGATCGAAAGCTTTGGAATAATCAACAAAGCATAAATATAACTCCTTATTCATCTTGATTGACCTCACTGTGATAGTACTTAGGGTGTATATGGCAATAATAGTTCCTTTCCCTTTGACAAATCCACACTGTTCATCTGCTATTTCTCCTTTGATTCTATTCCTTGTCCTCTTTACTTTTACTTTACTTTTTCCTTCCGCTTGTACCGGTGGGCGTCGCGGGGAGATACAGTCGTCTGTCAGCAGCAAGGCGGGTGGCCTGGACAAGGGACATCTCGTGAGCTCTGAGGTGTCTGCCACGGAGTCGCTCCATCGTCGTCTTGGTCTTCCTCTGGCTCTCCAGCCAGAGTATCTGGTGCTGTATGCCCGAAGAGCTGGATGGTTTAGGGGCATACGTGTGAGGTGTCCGAACCACTTGATCCTCATATGTTCGATGTGTCCCAAAGCCCAACCCCTCGTCCTCGTCGTGGGAGGTGGAAACAGGTAATGCTGGCCAACGGGGCACTGGTGAAGCTGCGACTGGCTTAGCAGGCCGGCAGTGGATAAACAAATGCTCAAGACAATATCCTTGTCCTCATCATGATTATTCTTAATAGGATTTTTGTTACATGAAGGCTGGCTTATAGACACATGAAAACATCCACCATGCACGCGATTTAAGATGCAGCAGACTATGCAAACAACATGGTGGAATGCCGTGAGCTCCCTTACCAAAAGTCTTATCGTGTGTAATGCACGCGGAGTCCTAACAAGTCCCCAACAGGGATAACCATCCCAGATTAGTGGGGGAAGGGGACTTATCTAATCCTATACTGACACCACCAGAACAACAATGATGTTAGGATGGGACAGTGAGAAGGCCAGTGTTAATGGGAGGACTTATCTAGTCCTATACTGACACCACCAGAACAACAATGATGTTAGGATGGGACAGTGAGAAGGCCAGTGTTAATGGGAGGACTTATCTAATCCTATACTGACACCACCAGAACAACAATGATGTTAGGATGGGACGTGAGAAGGCCAGTGTTAATGGAGGACTTTCTAATCTTACTGACACCCCAGATCAACAATGATGTTAGATGGAACAGTGAAAGCCAGTTAATAGGAGGACTTCTAATCCTATACCGACACATCAAACAACAATTGATGTTAAGTGGACTGTGAGGCCATTTAATGTAGCTCTCCCCAGATTCGAAAACCACAACCATAGCAAGAAACCGACGCTCACAACTGAGCTAGAGGCGCGAGAGGAGGCACTCACTACCGATACATTGGTTTCCTGTCGGCCATATCACCGAGGTGGTGCCGACGTAATCTACAACAATACCGATGTATTTAGTAAAGGGGAGGACTCTCCTTGTAGTTTTATATGTGTAACGAGTGTCGTTTTCTCATGCTGCGTATGGTGTTGGGGCGCGCTCGTGCGCGTGGTGTGATTGTGTTTGTTGTTGTTTGTTTGCATGCAGTGTGTGTGTGTGTGTGTGTGTGTGTTGTTTTGTGTGTGTGTGTGTGTTTGTGTGTGTGTGTGTGTGTGTGTGTGAGCATGCACGTGCGCACACATGGATGTGGCGGTACACAACAGACGCCTCAGACTGCCATACCATCCTCTCACGGGGGCCGTCAAGTCTGTTACCATGCAAACATTCAGCTCTGTCAAAGCATTCCAAAACACAGTTACACAAACTGCAAACTCTTTTAATTCTATTAAAAACACACAAGGCGTTGAACAGCAGAAAAGCACACAGACTGCAAAATATTTTAGTTCTATTAAAAAAAACACACAGGCGTTGATCAGCAGAAAAGCACATTCAAGGAAATGATCGGTATTTGGTATATTGATATCAGAACAAATAAAAAAAGTTAGATTTTACGACGCTCTGTTGGTTTTGAGAAAGCTTTTGATAACACAGAGCATGAACCTTTCATATTAAAATGGGGGTGGGGGAGGGGGGTTGAATCAATCTCTGTGCCATTTTGATTTTTCTGATAACAAATGGCATGAAGCTTTCAATTAAAATTGTAAAAAAAAATAATCGATATCCGTGCCATTTTGATTTTTCTGATAACGAATGACATGAAGATTTCAATTAAAATTATAAAAAAATAATCGATATCCGTGCCATTTTGATTTTTTTTATAACGAATGGCATGGAGCTTTCATATCAAAATTATGGAAATAATCAGTCTCCATGCCATTTTGATTTTTC
>JAPXFY010002733.1:0-10000 GCA_030674185.1 Monoplex corrugatus
GTGTGTGTGTGTGTGTGTGTGTGTGTGTGTGTGTGTGTGTGTGTGTGTGTGTGTGTGTGTGTATGTGTGAATGTGCAGCAGCACATTATTTGCAGTGTGCATGTTACACACGTCAGCTATGTGCGTGTGAAACAGAATAGAAAGAAACAGAATCACAGACCACACAGACACAGACACACAGACACACATAGACACACAGACACACACACACAGCACACACACAGACACACAGACATAACACACAGACACACACATAGACACACACACAGTCACACACACCCACACAGACACACACAGACCACACACACAGACACACACAACAGAGACAGAGACACAAACACACACAGCACTCACACACAGACACACACACACACACACACACACACACACCACACACACACATACACACACACACACACACACACACACAATATACACACACACAGACACACACACTACACACACATACACACACACACACGACACACACATACACACACAACACACACCACACAATACACACACACACATACACACACACACACACACGACACACAGACACACACACACACACACACACACACACACACACACACACACACAACACACGTGCGCCAAACATCTGTACAGCTGGAACCCAGCACCGAGCAGAGATAATGTTTGTTTCAAACTGGTGGTCACCACTTTTCTTCTTTTTTTGACGGACAGAATGACCATGTATCTCCGTGTTATAGAAAGGGAATCGTTAAGGATGTCAGGTATGACATAAAGGGTGGCAATGGCACAGGTGCCTTTTCAACTTGGAGGCCCAAGTTTGAACAGCATCGCAGCATCCATGAGTCTTGACCTTGATGTGGCCTGGCTCTCTTAGAGTTTAAGATTGTTTAGGTCAAAAATTTGACGTGGGTGGGGTGTTCTCCTCCAAGAACCTTCTGCTGTCTGCCTCTAGATTATGCACAGTCAGTGCTCTTACACTTATCTTTAAATCAGATTACTGGATGAGATAAGTATCCAAATTTGTTTCTAACGCGAAAATTTGCGAACTGGTTCCCCCATTCTAATTAATTTAATTTGAATGGCAGGTTTGAATCACAATAACCAGCATCTGCTTACTTACATCTTCAATCATGTTTTATTTATCATTATCTTGCATATTCACTTTATTCGTTCAAACTTGTCAGGTCATGTTTCTTGCCTGGCTCAACCTTGTGTCCCATTTGTGCTTTAGTGAGGTGAAAAATCAGGCAGGATATCTTAAGTATAATACTGAACAAACTCTGGTCTTTATCACAGAGGTAATTGCGTAGATGTCACAAGGTGAGAATATTACAAACCAAGATAGCGTTGTGGAACTGTATCTCGCTCATCTGGGCGAATCACGTTGGTGGTGGATAACTGCTAAGAAACATGGTGGACGTTTAGGTCTGATTTGTTTTTGGTCATCATCAGGGTTTTGTTCCAGTGTCTGTATCAAGCTGCTTTTGGATTAGTTTAAATGATATATCTTTTCTGTAAAAGAACGTGTGTTATTTCCATGTCATCAGATTCACTTTACACTTCATGTTCACTACAAGAAAACAGTATGTTAATCAATATGAACCCCTTTGTCACATGACATTATCAAGTATACAAAGAACAGTGAACGACCTTATTCTCTCCAAGTTCAACGAGCATACTCTCCACCTGTTTTCTTCTTGGCGATTTTCCTCGCTTGGTTTGCAGACGTGCAACACACTTAATGACTGGCTCGTTCAAATCAAGGAATTGGAGGCTTGATGGGATCTTTCATCAAATGACATATGTAGTGTGGTGCATATGGAATCACCCAAACACTGTGACGTCTTCTTGGGAAAGCTGATTTGGACACTGACAACTGAACAACAGTATAGGTATTTTTGCTTGCATAATTTCTATAGAAAAGGTTGTATGCCAGCATTGTCATTGCTCATTTATTGTGGGGTTATTATTCATTCACCGACATTTTAATAAAAATGATGATTAGGGAACGTTTGAAATTTTGGAAACAAAGACTATTGTGGATAAACATGTTGTCATTTACCAAACGTCAAAGGAAATCTAAAAGGAAATAAGTGTAATTTAAGGAAGTCGGTATTAAATACGTCAAATGACAAATACAGTCATAACAAAGGTTATGTAATCCCATATCCCCAAATCCATACACACAGTTATATAAGCACCCATAGAGAAAGACGTGCATACACACGCATATTTAGATAGATCTACATATACAAACGCACGCATAAACAAACGCATACACATGCACTTGAATATAAACACCAGGACACGCACTTCATCCAACTTGTATATGCACACACACACACACACACACACACACACACACACACACACACACACACACACACACACACACACACACACATGCATGCACATACACGCACACACATGCACGCACATGCACGCCCACACATGCACGCACATACACGCACACACACACACGCGCACATACACGCACGCGCGCGCACACATACACACACGTGTACACACACACACACACACATATACACACACACACATGGTTCAGACGTTTGCCAACCAATAACTAAAATTGATTCTCCAGTGTCTCTTTTAGAGACAGATGGAAGTCCATGATCGCCAACGCCATGCGGCAGGGCACCTGATGACGATGATGATGAGTGTCCATTTTCCATTGAGGCCTCAACTGTTCTCTGCAATTTGACTGGAAAATCAATCTGAACGTCTAGTCCCTCAGAAGAGCACAAAAAACATTGAGACCCGTGTGTATTCTTGCATGCGCACACTTAAGATCCCGCAGTAGTTGAAAATTATGAACAGCACGTCTTTCACGCTGCTCCCCTGGTATTAAACATTGGTGAGATAGGTTGGTTTTCCAGGTTCCTCCCACTGAAGGCTAGTTAGTGAGATAGGTTGATTTTCCAGGTCCCTCCCACTAAAGGCTAGTTAGTGCACTGAAGGCTAGTTAGTGAGATCAGTTGATTTTCCAAGTCCCTCCCACTGAAGGCTAGTTAGTGAGATAGGTTGATTTTACAAGTCCCTCCCACTAAAGGCTAGTTAGTGAGATGTGTTGATTTTCCAGGTCCCTCCCACTGAAGGCTAGTTAGTGAGATAGGTTGATTTTCCAAGTCACTCCCACTAAAGGCTAGTTAGTGAGATAGGTTGATTTTCCAGGTCCCTCCCACTGAAGGCTAGTTAGTGAGATCGGTTGATTTTCCAAGTCCCTCCCACTGAAGGCTAGTTAGTGAGATAGGTTGATTTTACAAGTCCCTCCCACTAAAGGCTAGTTAGTGAGATAGGTTGATTTTCCAGGTCCCTCCCACTAAAGGCTAGTTAGTGAGATGTTTTGATTTTCCAGGTCCCTCCCACTGAAGGCTAGTTAGTGAGATATGTTGATTTTCCAGGTCCCTCCCACTGAAGGCTAGTAAGTGAGATAGGTTGATTTTCCAAGTCACTCCCACTAAAGGCTAGTTAGTGAGATGTGTTGATTTTCCAGGTCCCTCCCACTGAAGGCTAGTTAGTGAGATAGGTTGATTTTCCAGGTCCCTCCCACTGAAGGCTAGTTAGTGAGATAGGTTGATTTTCCAGGTCCCTCACACTAAAGGCTAGTTAGTGAGATGTGTTGATTTTCCAGGTCCCTCCCACTGAAGGCTAGTTAGTGAGATAGGTTGATTTTCCAGGTCACTCCCACTGAAGGCTAGTTAGTGAGATAGGTTGATTTTCCAGGTCCCTCCCACTGAAGGCTAGTTAGTGAGATATGTTGATTTTCCAGGTCCCTCCCACTAAAGGCTAGTTAGTGAGATAGGTTGATTTTCCAGGTCCCTCGCACTAATGGCTAGTTAGTGCACTGAAGGCTAGTTACTGAGATCGGTTGATTTTCCAAGTCCCTGCCACTGAAGGCTAGTTAGTGAGATAGGTTGATTTTCCAAGTCCCTCCCACTAAAGGCTAGTTAGTGAGATAGGTTGATTTTCCAGGTCCCTCCCACAAAAGACTAGTTAGTGAGATGTGTTGATTTTCCAGGTCCCTCCCACTGAAGGCTAGTTAGTGAGATAGGTTGATTTTCCAGGTCCCTCCCACTGAAGGCTAGTTAGTGAGATAGGTTGATTTTCCAAGTCACTCCCACTGAAGGCTGGTTAGTGAGATAGGTTGATTTTCCAGGTCCCTCCCACTGAAGGCTAGTTAGTGAGATAGGTTGATTTTCCAGGTCCCTCCCACTGAAGGCTAGTTAGTGAGATAGGTTGATTTTCCAAGTCCCTCCCACTAAAGCTAGTTAGTGAGATAGGTTGATTTTCCAGGTCCCTCCTACTGAAGGCTAGTTAGTGAGATAGGTTGATTTTCCAGGTCCCTCCCACTGAATGCTATTTAATGAGATTGGTTGATTTTCCAGGTCCCTCCTACTGAAGGCTAGTTAGTGAGATCGGTTGATTTTCCAGGTCCCTCCCGGTGAAGGCTAGTTAGTGAGATGTGTTGATTTTACAAGTCCCTCCCACTAAAGGCTAGTTAGTGAGATGTGTTGATTTTCCATGTCCCTCCCACTGAAGGCTAGTTAGTGAGATAGGTTGATTTTCCATTTCCCTTCCACTAAAGGCTAGTTAAATAGATAGGTTGGTTTTCCAGGTCCCTCCCACTGAAGGCTAGTTAGTGAGATCAGTTGATTTTCCAGGTCCCTCCCACTGGATGACACACAATAGACTTCAGCTTAATGACGACAAAACAGAAGCTATCCTCATTGGCACCCGTCAGAAACTTTCTCAGCTGCCTCCTCTTTCTCTCCCATTATGTAACACATCAGTCCCAATTTCTGATTCAGCTAAAAACCTTGGTGTCTGCATTGACTCTACCCTCTCCATGAACAACTTTGTTTCTCAAACTGCCAGATCCTGCTACTATCATCTCCATCGTATAAAGCTGATCAGGAAGTATCTCTCTGTCGAAACAACTGCAAAACTCGTTCTCTCCTTCATAATGTCTCGCATTGACTATTGCAATTCACTCCTGTCTGGTCTTCCTGCCTCCACCATTCACATCCTACAGCGCATTCAAAACAATGCTGCACGCCTTGTACTCAAAAAGAAAAAAGCTGACCACATATCTCCTCTCCTGGCACAACTTCACTGGCTCCCTGTATCAAAGCGCATACAGTACAAACTAGACACCATGTGCTACAAAAGCCTCAATAACGCAGCCCCCGATTACCTGTCAAGCCTACTTGAGATCTATGTTCCCTCACGTACCCTCCGCTCTGCCTCTGATCCTCTGACTCTTCGCTTTCCACGCACTAAGCTCAATACCTATGGTCCACGAGCCTTCTCTGTTTCTGGTCCACTCTCCTGGAACAAACTTCCTCTCTCAGTCCGTCAGCAACCTACTTTTGTCTCCTTCAAGTCCGCTCTCAAAACTCACCTTTTCTCTCCTGCATAAAATCCTAACCTCACTCAACCCTCCCCTCTGCAGCCTGTCTCCGCTCGGAGGGAATCACATGGTTATAATATATAATTGTATGCTATGCTCTCTATAATTTTCCATTGCTTTTATTCTTGCTTTTATTGCTTTTATTCTTTCTCCCCATTTATAGCCATGCGTGTGTGTGGGTGTGTGTGTGTGTGTGTGTGTGTGTGTGTGTGTGTCTGTATGTGTGCGTGCGTGTGTGTGCGAGCGTGCGTGCCTGCGTGTGTGTCTGCTTCAGCGCTTAGATTTGATTTTATCAAGATTTTGCGCTATATAAATATTGTAATTATTATTATAAGGCTAGTTAGTGAGATAGGTTGATTTTCCAAGTCCCTGACACTAAAGGCTAGTTAGTGAGATAGGTTGGTTTTCCAGGTCCCTCCCACTGAAGGCTAGTTAGTGAGATAGGTTGATTTTCCAGGTCTCTCCCACTGAAGGCTAGTTAGTGAGATAGGTTGATTTTCCAGGTCCCTCCCACTAAAGGCTAGTTAGTGAGATAGGTTGATTTTCCAAGTCACTCCTACTGAAGGCTAGTTAGTGAGATAGGTTGATTTACCAGGTCCCTCTTACTGAAGGCTAGTTAGTGAGATAGGTTGATTTTCCAGGTCCCTCCCACTGAAGGCTAGTTGGTGAGATAGGTTGATTTTCCAGGTCCCTCCCACTGAAGGCTAGTTAGTGAGATAGGTTGATTTTTCAGGTCCCTCCCACTGAAGGCTAGTTAGTGAGATCGGTTGATTTTCCAGGTCCCTCCCACAGAAGGCTAGTTAGTGAGATAGGTTGATTTTCCAAGTCACTCCCACTAAAGGCTAGTTAGTGAGATAGGCTGATTTTCCAGGTCCCTTGCACTGAAGGCTAGTTAGTGAGATAGGTTGATTTTCCAGGTCCCTCCCACTGAAGGCTAGTTAGTGAGATAGGGTGATTTTCCAGGTCCTTCCCACTAAAAGCTAGTTAGTGAGATAGGTTGATTTTCCAGGTCCCTCAGACTGAAGGCTAGTTAGTGAGATAGGTTGATTTTCCTGGTCCCTCCCACTGAAGGCTAGTTAGTGAGATATGTTGATTTTCCAGGTCCCTCCCACTGAAGGCTAGTTAGTGAGATAGGTTGATTTTCCTAGTCCCTCCCACTGAAGGGTAGTTAGTGAGATGTGTTGATTTTCCAGGTCCCTCCCACTAAAGGCTAGTGTGACGTGTGTTGACAGTAAACAGCGTGCGGATAACAGCACGGCATGATATTCGTTTAAATGATAACTGATTGCTGTTCACTGTGAAATGTATATATTGTTAGTTGAGAATCAGACAGTGAGGAGTAAAGACGTAAAAGCATTTCCCTGTCTTCCGAGTTGGCTGTAGAAAGAACGAAACATGGTGTCAGAATCGTGATTACGAACTCCAACAAAAATCCAGAATATTGAAGACTAAAGTTCAACCATGGAAGATGAACAAGAAGAGAGAAAAGCCAGTCGACGACGTGCCAAGATTCCCTTGCCTCCTAAACTTGATATGAATGGAGAAAACCTGCAGAGCAGCTGGAGGAAATTCAAGAGGCTTTGGGACAGCTATGAAATTGTGACAACACAGACAGAAGAAGACTCAGCAGTTTTTCTTTCTTGCATCGGGCTGGATGCTATGGACATCTATGAAGGATTGGCATTTGCTAATGAAACTGAAAGAAATGACATTGACACCGTTCTGCAGAAATTCGAAGAATACTGTGTGGGTTCAACCAATGAAACTTACGAAGCATTCAGATTCAACTGCAGACATCAAGCAGCAGGAGAATCTATCGAACAGTTTGTAGCAGAACTGCGGAGACTGATCAAGACCTGTAACTATGGTACACTGGAAGACAGACTGTTGAGAGATCAAATCGTACTGGGTGTACATGACGAGACTCTGCGATCAAAATTACTGGAAGTGCGACAGCTGACATTGACTGCATGTATTGATATGTGCAGAGCGCATGAATCAAGTCAATATCAAACCGTCCAAATGATGAGAAAAACGCAGGACAAGCAGGAAGTCCAAGCTTTCAAAGAAAAGAAGACAGCAAAGCAGTATAGCAAAGGAAACAAACCAGAGTACAGAGAGAAATGCGGATATTGTGGTGGAAAGCACCCAAGAGCAAAAGAGAAATGTCCAGCATTTGGAAGAAAATGCAAAGCTTGTGGAGGAAATAATCACTTTGCTTCATGCTGCAGAACACCCAAGAAAAATCAAAAGAAAACAAGAGTTCGGCACTTCGAAGAAGAAGAGACTGACACTGAAAGCGATAATGAAATCCTCGGGTTCGAAGACAAAACCAGAAAAAAGGAGAGAAACATACGAGCAAAAATGCTGATAAATGAGATGCCGGTAACATTTCTTCTTGACACAGGTGCAACAACAAACGTGATGTCTGAGAGCCTGTACAGAGAAGTCACAGGAGATGAAAGAAAGTCTGACCTGCAAGAGACGAAGAAGAAGCTGGTGATGTTCAACGGAACAGAAATGAAGCCTGTGGGGGAGATAGTGCTGCGAGTGAAAAACCCCAAGAACAGAAGGAAATACAAAGTCAACTTCGCGATCACCAAAAGGGACTGTAAGCCAGTACTGGGACTGAAAGCTGTACAGCACATGCAATTGTTGACGATCAATCAAGAGAACATTGCAACGATAGCGGCGAATCAGAAAGAGGAGGAAAATGCAAAAGATATGCTCACAAAGTACAACGATGTCTTTGAAGGAGAAGGAAAACTAGAAGGGAAATTACACCTAGAAACAGACCCCAGTATTGCTCCAGTGAAGATGCCTTGCAGAAAGTGGCCGATAGCAGTGCAAGAGAAAGTGAAGGACGAGCTGAAGAGGTTGAAAAAACTGGACGTGGTCACTAAAGTAGACACGCCAACGGAGTGGATAAGCAGTTTGGTCGTAACAACAAAGAGCAATGGGAAAGTCAGACTGTGCATCGACCCTAAGCCACTGAACAAAGCCCTCAGGAGAAACGAGTACCCCATGCCAACCATTGATGACGTACTGCCTCTCCTCAAAGATGCAAAATACTTCACACACCTGGACGCGAAAAACGGGTTTTGGCACGTTGAACTGGACGAAGACAGCAGCTAGTTAGTGAGATAGGTTGATTTTCCAGGTCCCTCCCAGTGAAGGCTAGTTAGTGAGATAGGTTGATTTTCCAGGTCCCTCCCACTGAAGGCTAGTTAGTGAGATAGGTTGATTTTCCAGGTCCCTCCCACTAAAGACTAGTTGGTGAGATAGGTTGATTTTCCACTGAAGGCTAGTTAGTGAGATAGGTTGATTTTCCTGGTCCCTCCCACTGAAGGCTAGTTTTGTGAGATAGGTTGATTTTCCAGGTCCCTCCTGGTGAAGGCTAGTTAGTGAGATAGGTTGATTTTCCTGGTCTCTCCCACTGAAGACTAGTTAGTGAGATAAGTTGATTTTCCAGGTCCCTCCCACAGAAGGCTAGTTAGTGAGATAGGTTGATTTTCCAGGTCCCTCTTACTGAAGGCTAGTTAGTGAGATAGGTTGATTTTCCTGGTCCCTCTTACTGAAGGCTTGTTAGTGAGATAGGTTGATTTTCCAGGTCCCTCCCACTGAAGGCTAGTTAGTGAGATAGGTTGATTTTCAAAGTCCCTCCCACAGAAGGCTAGTTAGTGAGATAGGTTGATTTTCCAGGTCCATCCCACTGAAGGCTAGTTAGTGATATAGGTTGATTTTCCAGGTCCCTCCCACTGAAGGCTAGTTAGTGAGATAGGTTGATTTTCCAGGTCCCTCCCACTAAAAAGGCTTGTTAGTGAGATAGGTTGATTTTCCAGGTCCCTCCCACAGAAGGCTAGTTAGTGAGATAGATTGATTCTGAAGGTCACTCCCACTGAAGGCTAGTTAGTGAGATAGCTTGATTTTCAAGGTCCCTCCCACTGAAGGCTAGTTACCTTTTTTGCCTTTCTAAAGTCTTACCAAAGAAAAGGATGGCCTGCACTGTGGTGACGCACTCTCATAGGGGACATATGTCCGAAATTTTCATGATAAATCTAATGTGACAAAAAGAAAAAATAATATGAATATGAATACAAATATGAATATGTGAAAATAAATACATTCTTAGACAAATCATTCATAATAATGTTATTAGATATATGACATTCTAACCGTTTTCTTATGCTGTAAAGCAGAATCACATATGGATAAACAACGAACATACTCCCACCTTTTTGTGTGTATGTTGTTGTGCTATCCTGAGTTTTCTCAGATGCATACACCCACACTGTTCTGTCCGCATTGTGCAGAAGATACGTTGCTCCACAATCTGCATGCTCTGTCTTCGTTGAGCGTGCACAATGGGTGCTGTTGTGCATCTTAATTCAGCTGCTGACATAACTAAGGATTTATAGTATGCACATTTCATATTCTGCAAGAGTATATACACAAACAGAGTTTAGGCACTAGGAGGTCTGCACACATGTTAACATGAGAGACCAGAACAAAATCTCCACATTTTACCACCCATGTAGAGGTGTCTTGGTGGATCGAACATAGAACGTTCGT
>JAPXFY010002733.1:12500-25409 GCA_030674185.1 Monoplex corrugatus
TCATTGGTCAGTGTTGGGTCAGTGGCAAGGTTAATGTTACTGTTTTAGGTCATGACTCATTAAAATTATGCTCCTTTTCAAAATCTGTGAAGTGAAGGAAACAACAGCTATATCATTTGAGCACATAATGTGGACATTCAGATCAACAGAGGGACAAACACACAAACACACATACGCGCGTGCGCACGTGAGCGCGCAATACAAACACAATCACAAGCCAACTCACGCGAAAACATTCATGCATGCACGTATGGACACAAGCACAAATACGCACATTTCGAGAACACACAAACACAGACACACAGCTACAGACAGACAGACATACACACACACACACACACACACACACATACAAACACGCACATGAACAAGCGCAAACACACAGACACAGACACAAACGCACACACACAGAAACACAGAGCCACGCAGACACACACACACACACACACACACACATACACATAAACACACAATGACAAACACAAGCATAAACGCACTGACGTGACGCAGGCGTACACACACGAAGGCACGTGCATACATACAAATATTAAACCATGTGCGTACACACACACAAACACACAAACACACATAGCCATACACTCTTGCAAGCACAGACACACAGAAAGTAAAGCAATAGAAACTACTTTGTCTTTTTTATGGTAAAATAACACAACAAGAAAGATTCAAGCGTTTCTGAGCGACTTCTGTCAATCTTTCCAGCAAGTTGGTTGCACACTTTCCTCAGGTTTTTAACTCAGTCTGGGTTGTCTTTCTCGTGCTGAATACGTCCCATGACATAAAAAAGAAATGTGGTCAAGCCGTGCACAGGTTGTATATCAATTCACATCTGTAAATGGTTTCTGAACTACAGGTAATACAAGGGAAAAAGTTTCATGCTCAGTGTACTCAAGAAGGGGTCACACAGTGTGTGGTTGATAGCACATGTAGCAGGACATTCTTTCTTACCCTCCCTCACCTGAAGTAGTAAAGGTAAAGATTGTCCCATAATGCTGAGGTTGTATGGGAGTGAGGTGGCATTATAAGGCTTGTGACCATCCTTTTCTTCCTTATTGCTTTACATTTCTCAAGTCTGAACAGGGTCAGGTACCCATTCACAGCTGGATAGACTGGAAGCTGCAAACTTAATGTTTTTCTTGAGCTCAGCTCAATCTATGGAATGGGATTGGATGGTTGGATTCTATCTTTTCGCCAGTCAGTATGTTGTTGCAATAATGAAAATTCCTTTCAGTTTTATTTTCTGCTACCATAAATGCATTGCCATATAAACCTGTGTAGACATTATGCTGTTT
Source organism: Monoplex corrugatus (assembly GCA_030674185.1). Classification (NCBI taxonomy): domain Eukaryota; kingdom Metazoa; phylum Mollusca; class Gastropoda; order Littorinimorpha; family Ranellidae; genus Monoplex; species Monoplex corrugatus. The sequence continues at coordinate 13,811 of JAPXFY010002733.1, forward strand.
TAACTTATGGGTTTTGAAGTAAAGTAATTGGAAAATATGGCCTAGTTATTTAAGTACCTGCCAAATGCACAAGATACCTGGTAATACACAAGATACCTGCCAAATGCACAAGATACCTGGTAATTCACAAGATACCTGGTAATGCACGAGATACCTGGTAATGCACAAGATACCTGGTAATGCACAAGATACCTGCCAAATGCACAAGATACCTGGTAATGCACAAGATACCTGGTAATGCACAAGATACCTGTTAATGCACAAGATACCTGTTAATGCACAAGATACCTGGTAATGCACAAGATACCTGGTAATGCACAAGATACCTGGTAATGCACAAGATACCTGGTAATGCACAAGATACCTGTTAATGCACAAGATATCTGGTAATGCACAAGATACCTGGTAATGCACAGGATACCTGTTAATGCACAAGATACCTGGTAATGCACAAGATACCTGGTAATGCACAAGATACCTGGCAATGCACAAGATATCTGGTAATGCACAAGATACCTGGTAATGCACAAGATACCTGGTAATGCACAAGATACCTGGTAATACACAAGATACCTGTTAATGCACAAGATACCTGGTAATGCACAAGATACCTGGCAATGCACAAGATATCTAGTTTGATTCATGGATCAGACAGGAAGTATTCTCACCACTCCATTCCATCAGATCTTAAGTGGTAGTCTGTGTGCTAGTCATTTGGAGTAGATGATAAAACAAAATCCCTTGTGCAGCGTGTACTGAGCGGACGTTAAAGATCACACAGTAGTAAAAAAGGAGTGTTCCTTGCAAAATTCTGTAGGAATTCTGTAGGACTAATGGGTTAAGTTGTTACTAAAGATAAAAACTATTTTGGTGGACAGATCATGTGATCAGTTCATATCAGTAGTTTTATAGACTGCATTTTTTTTGTTCAGCTTGTCCATAGAAAATATCATGTAGTGTACATATTTCCAGATACGGTATTCCATAACTGTCAATTGATTTGTATCCGAAATAAACATAGTAGATACGACCAGCTCAGACATAAAATCTGTACTTTCGTCTAGACTACTGTGTGCTAGTCATTTGGAGTAGATGATAAAACAAAATCCCTTGTGCAGTGTGTACTGAGCTGACGTTAAAGATAACACAGCGCTTAGATTTGATTTTATCAAGATTTTGCGCTATATAAATATTGTAATTATTATAATTATTATGAACTCAGTCACTCTGTGTGTTCTGGTGATTTTATCCTGTTTAATTTTATCTTTCCTGTTACTGGCTTTGAGGCAACGCAGAACTATAGCAGAATAAGTAATATGAAACAAAAATACACCATTAACGACATACATGAAAATGAGGAAAAGATGAAGGAAGAGTAGAGCAATAAGAAAAAGACTAATACAATGATGACCATTATGACATTGATGATGATGATGATGACGATGATTATGATGATGATGATGATGATAATATTCTTACTTTAACATATCATGTCAAACTATTTTCCATAAATTAAAAAAATCTATTACAGCATGGACCCTGCAGATGGTACATCGCCAGAGCCAGTGAGAAAAACATCAAGGCTGAATGAAACAGAGAGATCTACTCCCAGTACATCCACACCAAGTCTGACAACAACCACATGCACACGCACAGTCAGACCGGCTGTTTTGCCAGTCAGAGCCACTACGTCTATGACACGACCAACTCCCTTTATAATTACTCAAACTCCTCAAACGTTCCCACCTATCCATCCTGGCATCAGACCAGCTCCCACTAGAACATCATACATTTCCCATTTAGCAGGAAACATTCTGTCTCAATACATACCTTCTCCCTCTCCACTTAGACTCACTCCTTATATAACTGGACCCACTCCAATTAACATCAGACCCACGTACATCACATACCACCCTTTTACCAACAGATTTATTCTTTCCACACCCATTCTGCCTGTACCCACTACCACTACAATCACATACACTCCTTTCACAATGCAGAATGCTCCCTTGCCAGAAATGAAACATGGCCACTTTGGAACCAGTCATCATGGGACACTGTCCCCATCCACATCAATGGAACATGATGGGAATACAGATCCTTCACGCTCTGCTCAAAGCAGTGATCTTACATCTGGACTCCAGCTATCTACTTACACCAATGGTAGTCAGAGCAGTGATTTACAAACTGAAATGATTATGGATAATATTACTGCCACTGATAATGCTTCAGATCAACTTGCTAATCATGCAACTGTCAGCAGGGAACAAAGTACTATTACTTCATCAGGATCTGGTTTATCTAATGACAATGATCAAAACCAGAAGATCAACATCCTGCATAATGAAGGAAGAACAGTGAAACACAGTGGACAGAAACGTTACAAGTGTGAAATTTGTCATAAAAGCTTTACTCAGAATAGTCACTTAAAAAGACATTATCGAAAACATACTGGAGAGAAACCATATATATGTGATCACTGTCAATCAGCATTTGCTCAGTCAAGCTATTTGAAAATACATAGGAGGATTCACACAGGTGAGAAACCATATAAATGTCGTCATTGTACTGAAGCATTCGCGAGTTCAAACGATTTGAACAGACATTTGAGGACACACAAAAACGAAAAACCATATAAATGTCATCACTGTTCTTCAGCATTTGCTCGGTCAGATCATTTAATACAACATATTAGGACACACACAAAAGAAAAACCATATAAATGTCATCACTGTTCTTCAACATTTCCTCGGTCAGATAATTTAATACGACATATTAGGACACACACAGGTGATAAACCATATAGATGTACAGAGTGCCCTGCTAAATTTCCTCAAAGGGGTGGCCTTATAGGTCATATGGAGATTCACAAGGGCGACAGAGAATACAAGTGTGACAAATGCTCTGCATCGTTCTCAAGGTCAATGGAACTAACGAAACATCATCGTGTACACAAATGATGAAACACTGTAGGTGTGACAGGTCAAACGTTTCAGTCTCCCAACTATTTGTACGTCAAAAATGTGAGCTAAATTGCTATTATGCGCGTGCGTGCGTGCGTGTGTGTTTGTGTGTATGTGTGTTTGTGTGTTTGAGAGAGAGAGACAGACAGACAGAGAAAGAGACAGAGAATCATACAATCAAAAACATAGAGGGAAATCGAAAGAGAGAGATGTAGGTAGAGAAAAAGAGAAAGAGAAACGAAGCTATATTCGATATGACAGAGAGAGAGAGAGAGAGAAAGAGAGAGAGAGAGAGAGAGAGAGAGATAAAGAGAGGGAGGGATGATGAAAGAGATTGAAAAAGAGACTGAAAGAATTAGTGACTAAGATAGATATAAATTGAGAGAGAGAGAGAGAGAGAGAGAGAGAGAGGGGAGAGAGAGAGAGAGAGAGAGAGAGAGTTGAGGTAAGATCGAAAGATATGAAAATGATTTTCCGATAGTATATATATTAGCACTGAAGACATGATACACGGTACAAGTTCAGAGAACAAGCATTTTGTTTGGTGACATCATGCTCACAACATTCACACTCATATCAGGCTTACTCACATCCCACCCATGACATGGCAACTTTACTCACATCCCACCCATGACATGGCAACTTTACTCACATCCCACCAATGACATGGCAACATTACTCACATCCCACCCATAACATGGCAACTTTACTCACATCCTACCCATGACATGGCAACTTTACTCACATCCCACCCATGACATGGCAACTTTACTCACATCCCAACCATGACATGGCAACTTTACTCACATCCCACCAATGACATGGCAACATTACTCACATCCCACCCATAACATGGCAACTTTACTCACATCCCACCCATGACATGGCAACTTTACTCACATCCCACCCATGACATGGCAACTTTACTCACATCCCAACCATGACATGGCAACTTTACTCACATCCCACCCATGATATGGCAGCTTTACTCACATCCCACCCATGACATGGCAACTTTACTCACATCCCACTCATGACATGGCAACTTTACTCACATCCCAACCATGACATGGCAACATTACTCACATCCCACCCATGACATTGCAACTTTACTCATATCCCACCCATGACATGGCAATTTTACTCACATCCCACACATGACATGGCAACTTTACTCACATCCCAACCATGACATGGCAATTTTACTCACATCCCACCCATGATATGGCAGCTTTACTCACATCCCACCCATGACATGGCAACTTTACTCACATCCCACTCATGACATGGCAACTTTACTCACATCCCAACCATGACATGGCAACATTACTCACATCCCACCCATGACATTGCAACTTTACTCATATCCCACCCATGACATGGCAACTTTACTCACATCCCACCCATGACATGGCAACTTTACTCACATCCCACCCATGACATGGCAATTTTACTCACATCCCACACATGACATGGCAACTTTACTCACATCCCAACCATGACATGGCAGCTTTACTCACATCCCACCCATGACATGACAACATTACTCACATCCCACCCATGACATGGCAACTTTACTCACATCCCACCATGACATGGCAGCTTTACTCACATCCCATCCATGACGTGGCAGCTTTACTCACATCCCACCCATGACATGGCAACTTTACTCACATCCCACCCCTGACATGGCAACTTTACTCACATCCCACCCATGACATGGCAACTCCTCCGTACACATCACCCTCTGTAATACTCCCACCACAAGACGCCCACTGAAATCGTTAAAAAAAAATTGCACACCACACACACACACACACACACACACACACACCACACACACACACACACACACACCACACACACACACGCACACACACACCACGCACACAAACACCACACACGCACACACACACACGCACACACACACACACCACAAACACACACACACACTACACACACACACTACACAACACAACACACACACACACACACACACACACATAATATATGTATATATGTTGAAATTGTGATGATTTTACACACCTTCTTATGCTGTCAAACAAAATCACATTTGGATGTATAATAAACATATTTCCACATGTGTTTGTTTGTGTATATTGTTGTAGCATTGTGATTTTTCTGGGATGAGTATGTTTGGGTTGTTTTGTCCACACTGTGCAGGTGATATGATGCTCCACAGTCTGCATACTCTGTCTTCATTGAGCGTGCACGCTGAGTGTTTCCATGAATCACAAGTCAGCCACTGACATGACTTAGGATCTATAGTGTGCATATTTGATATTCTACATGTATTTCTTTCATGTCAAAGCACTGGGGTGTATTCCTTTTATAATCAATAGTTTTTATTCTACTACCACAAACTAGATGTAAAGAAATGTTTGTTTAATTCTATGGTATCAATAGTTTTTATTCTACTACCACAAAGTAAATGTAAAGAAATGGTTGTTTAATTCTATGGTATCAATAGTTTTTATTCTACTACCACAAAGTAAATGTAAAGAAATGTGTGTTCAATTCTATGGTATCAATAGTTTTTATTCTACTACCACAAACTAAATGTAAAGAAATGTATGTTCAATTCTATGGTTATTACTATCTCTAAAATGACACAGAGTGTTACCTAGTGAACTGTTCAACTCTTGACAGTGTCGTGTCTTTGTGTTCAGTTGTTGTTCAGGCTCAAATCCAGCAGATATTGTGAACATTGTGTGTCACTCACATTTTTATCAGTTTTTGCAGTTGTCACATTTTTACTTGTCGTTAGTTTCTTGGAATGATTCTCTCACTCAAAAATGTGAAGATGGCTTGGTGATGTTTTTGTTGTAAACCCAGTTCTTAACATGCATCTGTGAGTGAATGAGACTACGACATTTATCTTTTAAAAGTAAAGTTTTCCTCTTGGTCAGACTTAGAGTGGTTAATGAATGTGTGTGTGTGTGTGTGTGTGTGTGTGTGTGTGTGTGTGTGTGTGTGTGTGTGTGTGTGTGTGTGTGTGTGTGTGTGTGTGTGTGTGTGTGTGTTTACGTGTGTGTCTTTGCTTGTGTCTTTGTGTGTAAGCGTCTTTATGCGCGTGTGTGTTTGTGTGTGTGTGTATGCATATGTGAATGTACGTGCAGCATATTATTTGCAGTGCGCATGTTTACACACGTCAGCTATGTGCGTGTGAAACAGAAATAGAAAGAAACAGAAACACAGACACACACAGACACACAGACACAGACACACACACAGACACACACACACGCAGAGACACAGACACACAGACACACACAGACACACACACACGACACACACACACAGACACACACAGATGCACACACAGACACACACAGACACAGACAAATGCAAACACACACAGGCACTCTCTCCCACACACACACACACACACACACACACACACCACACACACACACATACACACACACACACACACATGCACACACAAACACACATACACGCACGCGCGCACACAGACACACACACAGACACACACACACAGACACAACACACACACACACACACACACACACACACACAACACCCACGCGCGCGTACGCACACACACACACACACACATGCACACACAAATATACACACACACGTGCGCACGCACGCAGACACACACACAGACACACACACAGATACACACACAGACACAACACACACACAGACACAACACACACACACACACACATACACAACACACACACACACCACACACACACACACACACACACACACACACACACACACCACACACCACACACACACACACACACGTGCGCCAAACATCTGTACAGCTGGAACCCAGCACCCAGCAGAGATAATGTTTGTTTCAAACTAGTGGTCACCACTTTTCTTCTTTTTTGACGGACAGAATGACATGTATCTCCGTGTTATAGAAAGGGAATCGTTAAGGATGTCAGGTATGACATAAAGGGCGACAATGGACAGGTGCCCTTTTCAACTTGGAAGCCCAATTTTGAACAGCATCGCAGCATCCATGGAGTCTTGACCTGGATGTGGCCTGGCCCTCTTAGAGTTTCAGATTGTTTAGGTCAAAACTTTGACGTGGGTGGGGTGTTTTCCTCCAAGAACCTTCTGCTGTCTACCTCTAGATTATGCACAGTCAGTGCTCTTATACTTATCTTTAAATCAGATTACTGGATGAAATAAGTATCCAAATTTTTTTCTAAAGGGGAAATTTGCGAATTGGTTCCCCCATTCCTATTTAATTAATTTGAATGACAGGATTGAATCACAATAACCAGCAGCTGCTTACTTACATCTTCAACCCATGTTTTATTTATGATTATCTTGCATATTCACTTTATTCGTTCAAACTATGTCAGGTCATGTTTCTTGCCTGGCTCGAACTTGTGTCCCATTTGTGCTTTAGTGAGGTGAAAAATCAGACAGGATATCTTAATATAATACTGAACAAACTCTGGTCTTTATCACAGAGGTAATTGCGTAGATGTCACAAGGTGAGAATATTGCAAACCAAGATAGCGTTGTGGAACTGTATCTCGCCATCTGGGGAATCACGTGTTAACTGCTAAGAAACATGGTGGACGTTTATGTCTGATTTGTTTTTGGTCATCATCAGGGTTTTGTTCGTGGCTGTATCAAGCTGCTTTTGGATTAGTTTAAATGATATATCTTTTCTGTAAAAGAACGTGTGTTTTTCCATGTCATCAGATTCACTTTACACTTCATGTTCACTACAAGAAAACAGTATGTTAATCAATATAAACCCCTTTGTCACATGACATTATCAAGTATACAAAGAACAGTGAACGACCTTATCTCTCCAAGTTACCATTCCAACGAGCATACCCTCCAACTGTTTTCTTCTTGGCGATTTTCCTCGCTTGGTTTGCAGATGTGCAACACACTTAATGCTGGCTCGTTCAAATCAAGGAATTGGAGGCTTGATGGGATCTTTCATCAAATGACATATGTAGTGTGGTGCATGTGGAATCACCCAAACACTGTGACGTCTTCTTGGGAAAGCTGATTTGGACACTGACGAACTGAACAACAGTATAGGTATTTTTGCTTGCATAATTTCTATAGAAAAGGTTGTATGCCAGCATTGATCATTGCTCATTTATTGTGGGGTTATTATTCATTCACCGACATTTTAATAAAAATGATGATAGGGAACGTTTGAAATTTTTAAACAAAGACCATTGTGATAAACATGTTATCATTTACCAACGTCAAAGGAATCAATAGGAAATAAGTGTAATTTAAGAAGTCGGGTATTAAATACGTCAAATGACAAATACAGTCATAACTAAAGGTTATGTAATCCATATCCACAAATCCATACACACAGTTATATAACACCCATAGAGAAAGACATGCATACACATGCATGTTTAGATAGATCTACATATACAACGCACGCATAAACAAACGCATACACATACACTTGAATATAGACACCAGGACACGCACTTCATCCAACTTGTATATGCACACATACACACACACACACACACACACACACACACACACACACACACAACACACACATACACACACACACATGCATGCACATACACGCACACACATGCACGCACAGCACGCCACACATGCACGCACATACACGCACAAACACACACGCGCACATACACGCACGCGCGCGCACACATAACAAAAACACGTGCACACACACACACACACACACACACAACAACACACACACCACACCACATGGTTCAGACGTTTGCCAACCAATAACTAAAATGATTCTCCAGTGTCTTTTTAGAGACAGATGGAAGTCCATGATCGCCAACGCCATGCGGCAGGCACCTGATGACGACGATGATGATGAGTGTCCATTTTCCATTGAGGCCTCAACTGTTCTCTGCAATTTGACTGGAAAATCAATCTGAACGTCTAGTCCCTCAAAGAGCACAAAAAACATGTGAGACCCGTGTGTCTCTGGCATGCGCACCTTAAGATCCCACAGTAGTTGAAAATTATGAACAGCACGTCTTTCACGCTGCTCCCCTGGTATTAAACATTGGTGAGATAGGTTGGTTTTCCAGGTCCCTCCCACTGAAGGCTAGTTAGTGAGATAGGTTGGTTTTCCAGGTCCCTCCCACTGAAGGCTAGTTAGTGAGATAGGTTGATTTTCCAGGTCCCTCCCACTGAAGGCTAGTTAATGAGATAGGTTGATTTTCCTGGTCCCTCGCACTAAAGGCTAGTTAGTGAGATAGGTTGATTTTCCAGGTCCCTCCCACTGAAGGCTAGTTAATGAGATAGGTTGATTTTCCTGGTCCCTCGCACTAAAGGCTAGTTAGTGAGATAGGTTGATTTTCCAGGTCCCTCCCACTAAAAGCTAATTAGTGAGATAGGTTGATTTTCCAGGTCCCTCCCACTGAAGGCTAGTTAGTGAGATAGGTTGATTTTCCAGGTCCCTCCCACTGAAGGCCAGTTAGTGATATAGGTTGATTTTCCAGGTCCCTCCCACTGAAGGCTAGTTAGTGAGATAGGTTGATTTACCAGGTCCCTCCCACAGAAGGCTAGTTAGTGAGATGTGTTGATTTTCCAGGTCCCTCCCACTAAAGCTAGTTAGTGAGATAGGGTGATTTTCTAGGTCCCTCCCACTAAAGGCTAGTTCGTGAGATAGGTTGATTTTCCAGGTCCCTCCCACTGAAGGCTAGTTAGTGAGATAGGTTGATTTTCCAGGTCCCTCCCACCACTGAAGGCTAGTTACTTTTTTTTGCCTTTCTGAAGTTTTATCAAAGAAAAGGATGGACTGCACTGTGGTGACTCACTCTCATAGGGTACAGATGTCCGAAATTTTCATGATAAATCTAATGTGACAAAAAGAAAAAATAATATGTATATGAATACAAATATGAATATGTGAAAATAAATACATTCTTAGACAAATCATTCATAATAATGTTATTATAAATATGACATTCTAACCGTTTTCTTATGATGTAAAGCAGAATCACATTTGGATAAACAACGAACATACTCCCACCTTTTTGTGTGTATGTTGTTGTGCTATCCTGAGTTTTCTCAGATGCATACACCCACACTGTTCAGTCCGCACTGTGCAGAAGATACGTTGCTCCACAATCTGCATGCTCTGTCTTCGTTGAGCGTGCACAATGGGTGCTGTTGTGCATCTTAATTCAGCTGCTGACATAACTAATGATTTTTAGCATGCACATTTCATATTCTGCAAGCGTATATACATAAACAGAGTTTAGGCACTAGGAGGTCTGCACACATGTTAACATGAGAGACATTTACCCATGACTACCATGCAAGTAGTATCCCCACCTAAACTTGTTGATGTACACTTCAACTATTTTGTTTCTTTTCAGATATTGGTTTTCTGTTCTACTACCACAACGTCACACGAAGAGAAATGTATATACAAGTTTAAAGTTATCATTATTTCTAAAATGACAAACTGTTATCTAGTGAATTGTTTAACTCTTGACAGTGTCGTGTCTTTGTGCCCAGTTGTTGTTCAAGCTCTAATTCTAATCCAGTTAGATACGTTGATCGTTGTCTTACTAACATTTTAACTTAATTATTCAGTGCTCATTTATCACATGTTTACTTGCCATTAGTTTCTTATAAATCATTCTATAAATATAAAATGAGACAGGGTGAGTGGTGTTTTTGTTTAAAGGTCAAATCTTGAAATAAAACATTGGGTAAATGAGAGAGATAATGTTCAATTTTAAAAAATAAACTTTTGATCTTGGTCAGACGCAGAGTGTTTCTTCTGTGTGTGTGTGTGTGTGTGTGTGTGTGTGTGTGTGTGTGTGTGTGTGTGTGTGTGTGTGTGTGTGTGTGTGTGTGGGCGCGTTCGTTCATGCGTACGTTCGTTCGTCCATGCATGCGTGTGTTGTGTTGTGTTGTGTTGTGGTGTGTGTGTGTGTGTGTGTGTGTGTGTGTGTGTGTGTGTGTGTGTGTGTGTGTGTGTGTGTGTGTATGTGTGTGTGTGTGTGTGTGTTAATGTGGGTCTCCCTCTCTCTCTCTCTTTCTGTCTCTGTCTCTCTCTCTCTGTATATGTTTGTTGTTTGAGTGTATGTGTGTGTGTGTGTGTGTGTGTGTGTGTGTGTGTATGTGCGTGTGTGTGTGTGTGTGTGTGTGTGCTAATGTGGGTCTGCCTCTCTCTCTCTTTCTGTCTCTCTCTGTGTATATGTTTGTGTGTTTGAGTGTGTGTGTGTGTGTGTGTGTGTGTGTGTGTGTGTGTGTGTGTGCATGTGAATGGATGTATATGTGTGTGTGTCTTTGTGTGTGTGTATATGTGTATAAGTATGTGTGTGTGTATATACATATATATATATATATATATTATATATATATATATGTGTGTGTGTGTGTGTGTGTATGTGTGTGTGTGTGTGTGTGTGTGTCTGTGTGGTGCGCATATATTTCCTCTGCACTTGATAAAACAGAAAAAAATAGAAACACGCACACACACACACACACACACACACACACACACACACACACACACACACACACACACACACACACACACACACACACACACACACACAGACATAATATATATGTATATATATATATATGTGTGTGTGTTTATGTGTATGTGTGTGTGT